>WWET01004469.1:0-19047 GCA_011038615.1 Limnodynastes dumerilii | reverse complement strand
GCGCACTGATCACCACCTCAGGTTGCACAATGATGACGTCTCTGAAGCCTAAGGTGCACCGCGGGAGAAGGCCTCGTGGAGAGAATGCCGCCGTCTCACCACTCAGGACACGCACCACTGAAAAATTACTGAAATATGCAAAATCGCATGAAATATGCAAAAACGCTTTAAACATTGCGTTTTATGCATTTGCATATGCAAATATGCAAATGCATATAATCCTATGTCTACTCATAACATACAACTATAAACAAACAGTGAAGACAATAGGCCTACAATACTCCCCAAGTCCAAGGGAACGTGTTGTCACAAAGTAGTAAACACTAACCGCACGAAAATGACAGAATTTAACATAGTCAGCATCAGATGGTATTAGAAATGAGCTCGCCATTTTCCAGTCATTGTTAAACCAGAAGTAACATGTCAGTCGCACCCTTCCGTTCTAGCAGACCTGTGACGAATGCACTTTCATAAAACCATACCAGAAAGATCAATGCATGCAGCTACAAACAACTGTCAGTGACTCTTCTCTTGCTTCAAATTGGGAAGCATAAATCGTCCAATATAAAAGAATTGCACCCATAAACACAAATTTAAATGGACAAGCTGTTTGTAATGCTCGGACGCCATTTTAAGTGTCTCCTATCACACACATCTTAAACCAACAGTTTCCGATCAATGGTATAAGCACATCTCAACCATGAGGACAATACAAAAAAGGAAAAGTGCAGTTTAGCATCCGTTTCTGCTAATACATTAGTCATAATAACTCAATCGCAGACATGGATTTGTTTGTTCAGCATAGAAAACTTAAAAATCAGCATTATAATTTTTGGACACTATAAAAAGTGTTTCAGTGCAAACAAAAATGATCATGCAAAAAGAAAGCAAGCTTAGCACATTTTTTTAAAATAAAAACTGTACTAAACAGATTGAAACCTGTCTAAGGAGAACAGATAGGAAGCAACCAGTTATGCATCTTTTAACATTAAAATAATCATTGATTTCAACAAATTTCATATAAGCTTCAATGCATCAATCAAGTGTAACCTGAAAAAAGCAAGATTGAACAATGGGAGGTACAACCAGAAAGTTGAACTATGTAAAGCAAAACGGAGGAACTTTTCTATATAAATGATCTATGAAACTAAAGAGAGACATAACAAATGTATAATGTAGAATTTGTCAAGAAATTTTTAGATTGTTAAATTTGTCACATAACAATAGAAAAGGTGTTCAACAGCTCAAGCATTTAATCAGCATGAAAAGAGCATTGTGCATTCTCAGGAGATCAACAATATATGTACTATTAAAGACGAACAATTTGAAAGTTATGAACATTAAGCTATGGACACATACTACTTGCCATCTCCACCAGGACGACATTTTCTTGAAAAGTTAATTTTTGCGATCTCACGGAAGGGATTGATTCGTCCCCATTTTATGTCCTCATCCTCCTCATCGAAATCGCCATCCTCATAGGCAGGTTCCTCTGCAGGCTTCTCTGCCTCATTGGCGCCAATCTTCATTTTGGACGATTGCTGTGTTATGCTACTGGAATCATCCTCCTCAATGATAAGCCTCTCGGATTCCTCACTAGAGGACAGGGCCGCGGCTCCTGTGCCGTCTCTTCTCTCCCAAGTAGCCATGAATTGGCACAATGTAGGGTGACTACCAACTTTCCACACAAATGTGTGTTGAAAAGGAGTGACACTGCCAACTTCTTTCCTGACTACCAATGTAGTGAATCAGCTCTGCAACGTAACCACTGCCAAGTCTGCAGTTCACAGGAAAGATGGTTCACTTTGGCACGCACAATTTTTTATATGGCAGCATTTGTTGCTATACACCTCCTATGACAAAAATTGTCATCTTATTAGTTGACCATTTTTCGACCATAACCCATTTCACGTTCTGGGACATTCGACGCATACGCTGACAATCAATGGCAAATATCTGACGATTTAACCTTTTAGCATCCTACTAAACTCCCAAAGTTTATGTAATGAAAATAAACAGTACAGAATTATCACCTTCTGAATAAATGTATGTTGCCTACATTTACTGTATTATCAGTTTTACATCAATAAAGAATCAATTGTAAAAGATAGATCGCAACTATGGAACTTAAATAAAAAAGGCACCTGTTTTTTGGATTGGAATAGTTGGCTTTAAAAACAATATAAATATAATGATGAAAAGTGTAAGACAAATCAAGCAAGTCACTCCATGAAGCACATAGTGTGGCCCAATAATTAACACATTAGCACCCACAATTTTATAATGTTATATTCATATTATGAAAGTAAGACAGTGTGGTTTCAGTAATAGGAGGTGTAATTCTTTTATACTTTTTGGTGCAGGACTTATTTTTTGGGGGATAATTTCACATTCAATTGTGTTTTATTTAAATAAGTTTATCTGTTTTCCTTCGACATGAAATGACAATAATTCAACTAAGTGCATGTCAGAAAAGCTGCCAATGAGGTTAACACGAAAAACGTTGCTAATGTCATGGGCATGATGGGAATTGCGCAACTGTCCTTTGAGACAATCTTCCAATGATATTGCGTGATTTTTGAAATTGTTAGTTTTTGTCATAAGCTAACTGTCTATAAAAGATGATGGAGGGAAATTTGAAATCACCAATTCATAGTGGTTGGATTTACAGCGTGTTTTGTACTGCTTATTCGTTCCCTTCATTTGTGTTTAAACAGTACGTGCATTGGCTTTGGATTACAATGGGCAAATCTAATTTTAGACTTGTGCCATCACAAAGGGAGGATTCCTATTGAACATCGACAGATTTTTTTCAGCAAGATCAAACAGCGTGGAGATCGGTGTTATTGGAATTGCACCAAAAAAAACATTGGACATTGTCGCTCATACACCACCACAGTCGAGTTTGCCGAAAGCAGAGAATTGGTGTCTCACACGGAGCATAGCCATACTGCCAGGTCAGACAAGACAGATGTGGTTATCGCTCATGATAAAGTGAAGCAACGGGCACGAACAACCATGAAGACCCCTGATCAGATCATCCAGCAAGTGACGCCTGAAATGCCTTCCACCAGCACCACCTATATGCCCAATCGTGATGCTCTGCGACAATCCATAAAGAGGGTGAGACTATATCAGATGCCAGCCCAGCCCCGGTCCCTCAGTGAAATCTGTGTTCCTGACAATTTAAAGGAATTGAATGGTGACAAATTTCTTGGCAAGGGCAGCACTTTTGGAAGTGAGTGGATTTTGCTGTTTTCCACAAAAGACAATTTGCAAAAACTCCAAGAGGCTGCATATTGGGTAATAGATGGAACTTTTAAAACATGCCCAACGGTCTATCGCCAAATTTATACCATTCATGCAATGGTAGTGAGCTGCTTCTTATGCTTACACCATCCCAGAAATGGTGTAAGCGTACGGCTTGTTAAGCAGCCACTGGACAGCCCTGCACGCAATATTTAAATGAGAAAAACGCCCTTTTTCTCATTTAAATATCGTGGAACTCCCAGTACCACAGGCGCAGTGCAGTCGGATGCGCAGGCAGATGGATGGGTACACTTGCGCCCATCTTTCCGTGCGATCTCCTGATCTGAGCATGCGCAGTGCTCATTTTTGCTGTGCTTCCGTCTGGAGAAAAAAATGGAAGCACAGCTCTGAATCAGGGTCTAACTCTGCACATTTAATAATACATATCATCTATGCCTATAACTTGCATACGCTATATGCAATCTTTTTTTTTTTTTTTATATTTTTATTGAATTTATATCACATGAATAAACAGAAGGCATACATGTCCAACAAGTTTCTAACAACCAGCATATGCATGAATCAGCACAGAAGAATACAGGAGAAAGTACATTCCTTTACGATCTTTGTCAAGACATACAAATTTGCCAGGTTGTGATTTCGCACCGTATTAGTATGCATCTCGTACAACACATAAAATGTATCAATTTAGAGTAATATATCATGTCATGTATCGCCTGAACAGCCTTCCCGTTCCTTTACTTTTAATTTGTGAGTATAAATCCCAACAGATTCCCCCATCCCATCCTCACTAAATACAAATTGGTGGATCATTTTCAGCTTCTCTGGTGAGATACCATGATGTCAAACTAAAGGAATTATATAATTGTCTTTTAATCTAAATATCCAACGTGTCAATATATGTGATCTTTTAACAAAATATAACATTGCTAATACAAAACTGAAAGCTACTACGAGCCTCATTTACTAAGGTCGATTTTTGAAAGCGAATCTACATCGATCATCATCGCTGGGTTTGAGCAGCGATTTTTTGCCAAAAATCGAGGCATTTACAATGCCCGAATTTTTGGCATCGATGTAGAATCGCCGTCGATGTTGATGGAAAAGCATAGCGATTGTCCATTTCAAAATCGGCATGCATTTTTCTATCACTTATCCTGCTGACGCATAAACTACTATAAGGAAAAGCATGACCATGTGTTTGTGGCCACGCTAGTAGTGTAAGCAGCAGCCTGATAAGTGATAGAAGTGTCTAAGCAAATGTGTTATGTGTCCATAAAAAATAAAAAAAGTTACTCAAATAAACATTGCAATATTACCTGACCTAACACTACATGTGAAACCCTGAATAAAATGTGTACAAAATGTCCCTTACTGTGTCAATAGAATATACCGGTGGCCACCGTGACAAAATGTATCCTAAATTGTATGTGACTGTAAAAATGTGTAAAAAAAATGTATGTGATTCACCGTTTAGCAGTCATCTATCTTGGGATGACTTGCTTGTATTTTCAGCTTCTTCTGAAGATCTTCTTTCAAAGTTGCTTGGAGAGGCTTGTCACCTTGCTTGAAGATGTTCCTCTGGTGCTGGCATTTGGTCTTCGGCCTCTTCTGGCCCGTTCCACAACACACCCCTTCTTCCTCCTCAGTGTCCCCGCTACTAATGACTGGTCTGTCGCTAGAGGGTCCCCTTTTATAGAAAAAATGACATCACCAACATTAGAGCGCTCACTAGAGCCCCCTAATGTTGATGACATCATTTTTTTGTGAAGCCCTCATGGATCGCACTAGAGGCGATTTAGTCAAATCGCCTTTAGTAAATGAACTGTGTTGTATAGGTTACATTAGAAAAGTCGGGACTGGGAGGGTAGAGCGATGATGGTCGATTTGGTGGAGAAAAAGCCCAAAATCCTGGGACTTTGGCTTTAGTAAATACGACGATGGTGAAAAAACAGCTAAAGTCCCGGGACTTTGGGCGATTATGCCAACATTGACCTTAGTAAATGAGGCCCCAAGTCTAAACATGACAACATTATAATATTCCCACAGGGATCGGCGGTATTTAGCTGATTGAATCCTCCTGTGAATAAAACAAAGCTTTAATGGTTTGGAACACATTTTATTTACTAAGAATACATAACTCCTAAATGCAAATATATTTGTTAACCTGTGTATTAATATGTAAAATCATAAGAAATAAAAAGCCCGCAAAAGTACGCACATGCACACAAGTGCGCGTGAACGATTGCATGTTTTTATTTTCCCGCGCTTTTAATGTTCTTTCTTCTTAACCCTGGCAATGATTAATATTGTTATGAGATTTGATTTAAGATGTTTTGGTTTGGTTTTCAAATCCGCTGCTGCTATTACAACAATAAATAAAAAATATGGGCCAAACAGGGCATGCTGATGCTTGTAGTACTTCAAACACCAGCATGCCCATGGATGCCAGGACATGCTGGTGCTTGGAGAACCACAACCGCCAGCGTGCCATTCCTATGCCCATATTTTTTATAAGTAATTATTACCATTAGATGCTTAATGCGGCATAAACTAGTAAGTTGGTAATGAAATAGAAAGTAATTAATAGTTATAATTGTGATGTTCTTGTAAAACATAATAAATAAAAAACAAATTCACCATAACAAATTTCTAAACATATGAAAGGTTAAATAAAGCTATTAAATAAAACATCAAAATGAAAAAGCATAATAAAACAAAAGAAGGACAAAATACCAGATATAAAATTACACTCTAACCATTAATAATAATAACAATAATGATGATGATATTTGAAACTCTTCATTCAGTACATTAGGGACAAGTGTAATTAGAGTAACTATTTTAGTCTGTCACCCCATGGTATGAGTTTACAAGATAAACTCTATTGCCTTTATTTGTAACTGACCCGGTGGGTAATTACTGTATGACACTGTGACAAATGTCTAGAGAAACTGTGATCATTTACTTTATTTATAATATTACACAAATGCTCACAAATGCAAATAGGGATGTTACTCATAGCAACCAATCAGATTCAAGCTTTACTACAATGTGTTTGGTAAAATAAAAAGCTATAATCAGATTGGTCGCTAGGAGCAATAGGCCGGATCCAGAACAACGTCCCTCGGCGGAATATACGTCCGTCAGATGCCGATGACAGTTACTGCGCATGCGTAGTAACTATTTTACATAATCTACGTATCGTTTTGTTACATAGATTGCGTATATGCAGTCTTAAAGACCGCACGGCTCATACCACACGGCACGGCTCCAACCACACAGAGCCTAGCAGAGGAAACCCCAGGCTTCCCCTGGTCCACCCATGGAGTGCCAAGAACAACAGCACCACAGCATCCCAGCTACACAGGAATTACGACCAGGTCATGCAGAAGAACACACAACAACTATAAGCATACAGTCAAGAGAGGGAGAGGGTGAGTTTATCTCAGTCCTTTTATCTCTTGTCTCTCAGACCTTCACTATTATTGCCTTTTCCCCCATCTATATCACCGGAGCCTGACAACATCCAGACGGGACACACTAGATCAGAGGTCTTACATGTTATACATCAAGAGGCGAGCAGGGTAAGTGTATCACACAAATTTTGCTTCACTATAAACCACAGGACTTCACTATCTGCAACCTTTGTGTCTCTCCCCTCTCTCCCACCCGCCCGGAGCCCTCATCGACATCCTCCATAGGAACCACCCAAGAACTCTCTCTACCCCCACGGATTTGAACTACCTACTGCACCCACATTCATTTATCCCTATGCCCAGCAATTGCTTGAGCGCTTTAGCCCACATCCCTTTCTTCTAATATCTATAACTTACATGCATTAGATGCGATCACATAATAAATCATATCATCACTAATACTACATCATATGCTACACTATAAATTCAAATATGACAATAATATGATCTTCCTAAGCTAAGTATCATTATAACAGTTGAATAATAACTCCTGTGAATAAAACACCTCTTTAGCGACATAGAACACTTTTTTATATAAACGTACGCATGACTTAGTTATGAAATCGGCATCAGGAATATGGAAATATCATTGAATAATAAGTTGACCACACACATGGTTTGCACGTGGCTACACCTGGTTGCGTATGCATGTATGTTTTCCGCTGCGCATATTCGTTTGTTCCTATTTATTCTCACGCAAAAGACTTTATTATTGTCACTTTAAAAAGATCTTTATTTTATTGCTATATAGCTCTATTTTAATTTCCACAAGGTATAAATCAGTTCCTCCAAGAGTCATGAAGAGAGAAACAAGGCTCCCATTGGACGCATTCGCTTCCAACATGAACGAACCATTAAGGTGCACAAAGGATATACTGATTTCCACTCTGTACATGTTTATGCTTTGTCATAAAAAGACTCCTTCACCTAAACACGAACTGGCCTGAGAGAGAGACCTGGGGGAGGCCTCAGAGGAGGATGCACGGGCCCTGATCTGTGAAAGGTTTCTCTCTACAAACTAATTCAAGAATATATGTTCAAGACTTATAATAGGTGGTACCTGTTCCCTACTCGCTTATGCTACATATACGGCTCTACCCTGTTAGCTTGCTGATGAAGATGTAGGGGGAGGGATCTTTTTGGATATTTGATGGAGCTGCCCCGAAATTACAACATTTTCATCCAATGTGGACCAAACACAAATGTCACAGGTTTTGAACACACCCATAGGTTAGGGTCATGGAAAGGGAGGGTTAGGGTAAGGATTAGGGAAAGGGTTGGGGTTACATTTCATACTTACCATTCGGAGTCCTCTTTGAACCAAAGGCAATCAATTTCCTAGTAGGTTGGGAGAGAACGGCCCTTTCAAATTAGGGCCGTTCTCAGCGGGGACCAACACCCTTTATAACCATATGTGCTCTGTAGCACCTGCTTGTTTAAATTTAACTATTAAAGAAAAAAAAAAAGACTTCCGGTAGGCGGTGCATCAGAGTGGCCACATTTCCCCCCCGAGCTCCTAGTGTACTGAATCTATATCTATGTTGTTATATCTTGTGTTAACTCCGGGTATACTGTAATTCCGATCCATGTTTGGAATCAGGAGTGGACAATCTGGTTCTACTAACAACTGAAGGATAATAAAAAATACAATAACATAAAAAACACCCCCAAAAAAACACACACTTCTTTTTGCCATCTCTAGCACGTATTACTGTGGGGTAGTGCAATTCCGCCTCATTAGAGCAGGCTGCCGATCGGGAGTGGTAATGCGCTCGTCGCCATGGTTTCCATTTGAAACAGCATATAGAAATGTGGTCTTAGGTGATCAGGTGCTCAGTGCAGTGGATAGTGAAGCTGTCCCATCGGTTAGCTGGTCCTCGCTTCCACAGCTAGGAAAAAGCTCCTTCAGTTTATTCAGGGCACGCGATACACGGCAGCATCCAAAAGTCAATTATAAAACTCTATGAGTCAATTAAAATGCAGTGTCAACGCGTTTCATCCAGCGCTATAGATTATAGCGCTTATGGACTTCCTCAGGGGATGCAGGCAGAATTGGATTTACACGGCTATTTTCGCCATTGCCCCATTTTCAGATATAAAAGAATCAAAGTCCACAATTAAGGAAATATATTGGCTATGTAAAATGAGAAGGAATATGCGAAGGCAGCAATAATAACTTTTTCAAAATTTTAACTAATTGAATTTTTAAAAAGAGAGGGAAGTGTCTAATTAGTCGCTATGGTTACCTGACTAATCGGCTCAAAATGTAAACAACCCCGCAGAATATATGGGGGTGATCAATACAGGAGCTTTTTAGGAATATTTAAAAACTGAGGAATATAAGGAAGATATCACAATAAGGGTTTTTATTGGATCACAATTGACGTACAGTCATTTTATACTTCAATACCACACGAGAAGGGTCTGAAAGCAGTTGAAAAATGTTTTTTAGCAGATCCAGATATTGGTGAAAAGCACAGGAATTTTATTGTCAATATGAAAGCTTTTATATTGTCATACAATTATTTTAAATTCTTGGAAAACTTTTACTTCCAAACCAGCGGGACGGCGATGGGGACGATTTTTGTGCCTAGTTTGCAAATATCTATATGGCGAATTGGGAAACAGAATATATCTATAATAATACCCCTTATTCCCAGTTTTTATATTTTTATAAAAGATACATTGTTGATATCCTTATAATCTGGTCAGGTAGTATGGAAACTTTTAGCGAATTTTTTCAATGGATTTCCAGTAATGATTTTTATTTGAAATTCACTTATACCATATCCAAGGAGAAAGTTCATTATTTAGATTTATCACTCACACATGAAGGGAATCAAATTGTCACTACTAACTTCATTAAATCCGTTGATACCAATAGTTATCTACATTTCAAAAGTGGACACTTAAAGAAATGGAAGAAAAATATCCCATACTCCCAGTTCTGTAGAATTAAAAGAAATTGTAACAACGAACAAACGTGTGAACAACAGCTCCAATTATATGCAGATAGGTTTAAACAGTGAGACTACCCCGAAAAATTAATAGAAGGGGCAATCAGCAAAACTAAGTCCACAAACAGAATAGATCTCTTAACCTATAAAGAAAAAACAAAAGTAGATATGCCAATTTCGTTTATTACAACCTATAATAATTCAGAGCCATGGATATAAACTACATTAAACAAACACTGGAGCATACTATGTATGGATCCAATCCAGAAACAAATTATTACAGAAAAGCCAAGGGTTATATACAAAAAAGCACGTAATCTCAAAAAAATTCTAGCAGCCAGTCATTTAAAAATTAATAAATGAGATCCCAATGGTTTATTGGGAACAAAATTCCAAGGATCCTATAAATGTGGCCGTTATATAGTGTGTAAACATATTAGCCCACAAGCCAAATTTTTTTTACTAATTTTAACAACACAACCACTTATCCAATCAAAGATTTTATTAATTGTTATAGTGTTTCGGTTGTTTACATGCTGGAATGCCCCTGTACTCTAAAATACATTGGAAAAACTAAAAGGAATGTAAAGTTAAGGATTCAAGAACATATCCGAAACATTAAAAATAAAATCTCTAGCCATACGGTGTCAGAACATTTTTTTAAATATCATAATGCGGACCCCAAGGGTCTTATAGTGAGGTTTATAGAATTTGTACAAATGGGAGATAGAGGTGGTGATCTCCCCAAAAATTATCACAGAGAGAGATGTTTTGGATTCATCAGTTAAATACTTTAAAACCTCATGGTCTTAACGATAGCTATGAGACTGCCCCTTTCCTGGACTAAGTAGCTCTAATTATTAGTTTTTATCTCCAATTATTTATTGACTAATTTATCTAATATTAACTTTTACCCAGTAGCAATATTTATTAAATTATTTTTTAATATAACTAATCATGTAGGGTCGTATGCAGAGCTCCGGCCGCATTGCATTTGCAGCCAGAGTTTTCAGAAAAGTGCTACTGCGCATGTGCAGTAATTTTGTAATGTAATCTATGTTACTTCTTGCAACATAGATTTTGAATCCGGAGCTCTGCATACGGCCCATAGACATTATTTTAATTGTTTTTATTAATCATTTTACTGATCCTATTTTAATTAGTTGGGGAACTAATTATTAGTGAATTACTTATCTTTCTATATATTTTTTTTATATAATCATTTATCCACTTTATCCCATTTTCTTAACCTTAGCCTAATTGTCATGCTTTTATTTATAGTTCTACTTGACCAGATTACAAGAGTATTTTGCTTTTAGAGTTGTTGTTATAAAGTTGTGTATAGAGCTGCTTTTTAATGTTGTGTTTCAATACTTTTGTTTTTTAATACTCCATTATTTAATTATCATGATTCCTATTTACTCCTACAATTTTGTGGATATGCATTGTACGGTGATCTGTTGTTACTGTTTAGTTGTACTCGATTGTTATCTCAGAGCTGTTTCACATTTTTTACTATTTAGTATATCAATTGGAATTATTTTTACATTCATCCATATTGTGGCCCTGTTTTCCTTATATTTAATTTTATAGTTTATTCTTTTTATTTTATAATTTATCTTTCCCAATTTATACACTTATTTGTGTGCAAGTGTGCCAAGTATAGATTACAATGCCCTTAGAGTGATATCTTCCTTATATTCCTCGTTTTTTAAATATTCCTAAAAAGCTCCTGTATTGATCACCCCCACATATTCTGCGGGGTTGTTTTTAATTGGAGCCGATTAGTCAGGTAACCATAGCGACTAATTAGACACTTCCATCTCTTTTTAAAAATTCAATTAGTTAAGACTTTGAAAAAGTTATTATTGCTGCCTTTGCATATTCATTCTTATTTTACATAGCCGATATATTTCTTTCATTGTGGACTTTGACACTTTTATATCTGAAAATGGGGCACCGGAAAAAATAACCGGGAAGCCATATAAATGAGCTGCCCGCCGTATAAATCCAATTCTGCCTGCATCCCCTGAGGAAGTCCATAAGCGCTATAATATATAGCGCTGGATGAAACGCGTTGACACTGCATTTTAATTTATAATTGACTTTTGGATGCTGCCTTGTATCGTGTGTCCTGAATAAACCGAAGGAGGTTTTTCCTAGCTGTGGAAGCGAGGACCAGCCGACCGACGGGACAGCTGCACTATCCACTGCACGGAGCACCTGATCAGCTAACACCACATTTCTATATGGTGTTTTAAATAGTTTGTCTGGTACGCAGACTTGTTTTCTTGCCTTAGTAAAGCTTTTTTGCAATACAGTATCACACTATTGTTTTGTTTGTTGTGCTTCTCCCGTTGCTGACCTAATCCTGACAGAACTTTTAAACGCCCAGCACCCACAGATAGCCTGGCATTATTAGAGCCTTACCCTAACTTCTAAGAGGATCTTGTTGACATTAAGAGCTTGACATACTCAGCTCTCTGGTACGCACATTGGCACTTTATATCACTGATTGGTGACCTTATTTAATTATTAAGCACTCCTGGTTTTTTTTATTATTATCCTTGGTACTGTTATTAATTTATTAATGTAATACTACACTATATGCGGATCTTCTCTCTTTTTCTTTGTTATTTTATTTATTTATTTCCTCTGAAGCACATAGCACTTTACCAAGTGGACTAAAGAATTTCTATCTTCATATTTTAAAACAAGAACTTTGTAATAGGTGCTTTGATCTAAAAACTAACACAAAGTCTACATAACTGTTTGTGTTTTCTTCAACAGGTATTGTGGATGCAGAAAGCTGTCAAAAAAGGGACCATCACACAAATCCATGCTTGGCCCACCTCGGATTGATGGCATTGGACATTGCAGTCTCCCAAGTCAGGTAAGCATGACAATGAGGAAACAGTTTGTTCAATTGTCTGTTAATTGCAACAAGTCAACATTATTTTTTTTCTTTTCTTCTACAGCAGTGGTTCACAAACCTTGTCAGTTCGAGGCACCCTCAGGGTCTCCATAATTGTTAAAGGCACCTCTAATACAAATTACCTTCATCACCCTTCTCCTTAGCATCTCCCCCTTCCTATTTATCATCATCATCATCATCATACCACTCTCTTTATCATTTATCCATCCCCTTCATTATTTCACCCTCCTCTTCATCAGTTTCTCCTCCTCGTTGTCCTCATCATCTAAACATCCCTATTAATCAGCATATCATTATCATCGTCTCCCACTCTCCATTGATCATCTAGCAATTTTCATCATCTCACCAGCCCCTATGTCATTTCTGTATCTATATCATCTCTACTTCCCCTCATCAGCTGCCATCATCTCCTCCTGTGTTGTCCCCCTTCCAATCATCTCCTCCTGTGTTGTCCCCCTTCCAATCATCTCCTCCTGTGTTGTGCCTCTCCCCATGATCTCCTCCAGTGTTGTCATCCTTCCCCATCATCTCCACCTGTGTTCTCCACCTTCCCCATCATCTCCTCCTGTATTGGCCCCTTCACCATCATCTACTCCTGTGTTGTGTCCCTCCCCAGGATCTCCTCCAGTGTTGTCACCCTTCCCCATCATCTCCTCCTGTGTTCTCACCCTTCCCCATCATCTCCTCCTGTGTTGTCCCCCTTCCAATGATCTCCACCTGTGTTCTCCACCTTCCCCATCATCTTCTCCTGTATTGTCCCCCTTCACCATCATCTACTCCTATGTTGTGCCAATCCCCATGATCTCCTCCAGTGTTATCATCCTTCCCATCATCTCCTTCTGTGTTCTCCACCTTCCCCATCATCTCTTGTGTTTTGCCCCTCCCCGTGATCTCCTCCTGTGTTTGCCCCCTCACCATGATCACCTCCTGTGTTTTCCATCTTCCCTATCATCTCCTCTTGTGTTGGCATCCTCCCCATCAGCTCTTCTGGTCTTGGCCGCCTGCACTGCCCTCCCTAATAGCCTGGCTGGGGTACCAGAATGTTTCTTCCAAAGTGGTGGCACATCGGAAGAAACATTCAAAAGCACCACGGTGAGAGCATAGCAGCACCCCAGGGAGCCCCGGCACACAGTTTGGGAACTACTGTAAAGCATTATGAATGCAGAGAGTTGACAAAAATGTACCATCGCACTAATTCAGGCTTGGCACACGTCTGATGGATGGCATAGGGCCTTGCAGTCTCCACATCCAGGTAGTCATGAAAGTCTAGAGAGTGTCTAAGAAATTGTCATCCACTAACAACCTGACCACATTGTCTTCTTTCTTTCTTTTCCCCATAGACAACAAAGATGCTAGGATCTGTCACAAAGGGACCATCACACTGAAATCCATGGGGTACCTTGGCGTGATGGCATAGGGCCTTGCAGTCTTCACATCCAGGTAGGTAGGCATGAAAAAGAAGAGCGACTTTGAGATTACTTTAAAATATGCGACCTGTCTAAATATTTCCCTTTATTTTTATTTCACAGACCACATAGATGATATGGACTGGCACAGAGGGACCATCACACAGTAATCCGGGAATGGCATACTTTGGAGGGATGGCATAGGGACCTGAAGCCTCACCAGTCAGGTAAGCATGGAGGTGAAGAGAGAGTTTGGAAAGTGTTTTGAAAATCCTATATGTGTACTTAATGTTATTTGTGCTTTTTTTTATGTGCGAACATATGCTTACATGCATGAGGAACAGATAACCATTGTAGGACCAGGAAACACAGCTTCATCTCTACAACCACATTTAGATGACAGAAAGGCATGATGGGGAGCAGGAAGAAAACTTTACCTTGGGCACACATCAGGTAAAAATGTTAAATGTTTGATGAACCTGTAACTATTACTCAAATGTTGTAATTTTTTTTTCTTAGGAAACAGTTAACATGTTGTGGTTGGAAAAGATGAGTCATTTAATATGTCTTATTTGTATTGACAAACTTTGACTACTGATCCTTTCACTGTTATTATAGTGATTATGTATATGATACTTCTTCATCTACATATAAATCAATGATCACATTTTATTTTTCTTTAAGGAACATCATCATCAAAGAGGAAGGAGAAAAGGTGAAATAAGGAATATTGTACCTGATTCAGAATTAAGAAGGTGCTTAAAATAAGAGAGGAAAGTCACTCCTGGGCTAAACCATGTTGATTGTAGGGGGAGTCAAGTTAATTGTATTCTTTGCATGCAGGGATATATCTTTGAATTTCTTACTGCACACAGATACTGACCAGCTTTACTATCACACTGTTATTTAGACTTGGGATAGGAACCATCACCTCTCAACTCTAATACTGTTTGCAACAGTTGAAATATGACTCCCCTGCAATCAAAATGGTTTAGCCCAGGAGTGACTTTCCTCTTTTATTTTAAGCACCTTCTTAATTCTGAATCAGGCCCATTATGATTAAAATGATATTTGCAACGTTCAGTTTTATATTGTTTTATATTGTGTACTTGTGTTTTGGTGAATATTTTGGAGAAAAGAATAATTGTTAATAATTAAGATCCTTAATAAAACATAAACCAATAAAAGAAATAAAAAAAAAAAGGCTAATAATACATATGCACAAGATCATTTTAATTTATAGGTACTGGAATAAAAAAGGAGACTAGACAGGAGACACGCACATATTGCATACAAGAGTCAACCATCAGTGCTCTTATTACCAGTTTTCTGGGATATGCTGGGTGAGGGTAAAATTGTCACTGGCGTGGTGCCGTGCAGGTAAAATTGTCACTAACGTTTTGCATGGATTACAGTCGTGCCGGTATAGTCTTGCAGGAATGAAACTGTTGCCTTTAGATGTGTGACACACACATATGGCATACAAGAGTCAACCATCAGTGCTCTTTTTAACAGTTTGCCGAGATTTGCTGGTAGGCGGTAGAAGTGTAGCTTACATGTTTCCGTTATTTTCAGCTTGCCGGTAAAACTGTCACTTGCGTGGTGCCAGGATTTTCACCTTGCCAGTAAAATTGTAATTTAGGTTGTGCCGGGAATTCAGTCATGATGGAATTTTCACCTTGCCGGTAAAATTAACGTTTAGGTTGTGCCGGGAATTCAGTTGTGCCGGAAAATAAACATTAGCCAGGATCATAATGTACCGGGATTTATTCCGTGCCAGGATACATTCCGTGTCGGGACGTTTATGTGCAGGGATTTCCTTTGTAGGTAAATTGCATGTGTATGGATTTCATGTGCCGGGATTTTTCATATGCCGGGATTACCACTGTAGGGAAATTTGCGGAGGGATTAAACGCACCGGTATTTTCAGCATCTGGCATACGACTACCACCGGTTTGGGAGATATATTACACTATTTTGACTTTTCTTTTTCCCTGCATATACCATCGGCGGACACTGGGGGGAGCTGGTCCATCAGAAATTAAAGAAAGACAGTGAATGAAAGTACTCCAATTGAAGAAAAAGTTTTTTGAAATAAGGATTGACTTTCAGGAAGGGCAGTAAAAGATTTACATACTTTAGGTGTCTTTGAGCGCTATACCTTACCTCTGTGTTTTTCTTTGTATATTTATGGATTTTAAGTTTTCATTTATTATCCTTAGGGGTGAAGTGGAAACACCCCTGTCACATCTGGGTAATAACTGCCAGTTCATAGCGCAAGGAAAACCACTCTATTCCGGCACATTTCAAAACGGATCATCAATGCTCACCCGCTGCCATAAAAAACCTGATAGGTATAGAAAAAGTGGAAAGCCACTGGAGAAAACAGGACAAAGAAGAATCCCTGGCCAGAGCTGAAATGCAATGGATCTACAAACTGGATACCCTGAACCCTGCAGGACTTAACACAGATTTTAAAATAAAGTGGTTCCTTTAAAATCTCTGCCTTATTAGATGACTTTGATCTAATCAGGCGACCACTCCACTACCAGCTTCACGAGTGTTTTTGAATAGACACCCCAGGGAGGACCCTCTTCAGGTCTCCCTTATTTCATCCACACAGGAATTGAGGGCACATTCCCCCCCTTCTACCACCAAATTGATCAGCAAAATACGATCAAACCCATTACGGTTGCTGAGGGACGAACTAAAGAGTTAATAGTTCCCTGTCACTATCAGACGCCATCTGATTCTCAATGATCTCCTCTAGTTTTTTCAGACACCTATGACACAAGCAACTAACTGTAGTTTTTGCTTTTTCTCACAAGAGACTCCACCCACCTCATATTGGATAGGAGGAGTCTAGACACCTATTTAACAGGTAGACCACAGTGAGTACCATAGACCCTTGAGAAAGGCCCGTGTCTGGGCCGAAACGCGTTGGGTTTTACCTATAGTACTACCTGTCAATACTACTACACATCGGTGCACCTTTCTGCATCTCCCCATCTCAGTCTCCCACCTTCCTAAACTACGGACATCACAGCCTGATGTGTTCTGGAGGAGACTGCGGAGATAACACCTGGAGTAATAAGATTCAAGAAGATCAAGACGAAAGAAACAAAACATCAAAAGTTATTTGTCCTCTTTCCCCCTCCCCCCGGATCATCACAAAGACAAAGAACGAAAGAAACAAAACATCAAAAGCTATTTGTCCTCTTTCCCCCTCCCCCCGGATCATCGTAAAGACAAAGAAGCATCTTCATTCATCTATATGCGGCGGCTGCCGCAGAAAATTCAAGAGCCATCCTTTTTTTCCCTTTTGTGCTGCTTTTGGCGCCGGAATCGGGGACACGAGGGAAACATCGGGGACCGCAGAAGCAACTGATACTGCACCCCATAGAGCTGAGTTCGAGAGTATCGGCAAACGTGAGTGTTCTGATATATATGCATTTTCAGAATATGCCAGCATAGAAGCTTACAGTGTCGGCTTTTTTCTCTTGCCAAGTATCACATCACACGGCAAATCCAAGTGATACCGCAAGAATCACCCTTCCTATTTATTCATTAAAGACACTCTGCCACCCGCATCTGCACCTTGTCTGACCCATTCAACAAGGATCAAAAGCTTACTCCTCCACGGCACATCTAATCAAACCTTTGTGTACCCCACAAGGTATCACACCAGACGAACTGCCGATGTGACACTGCATCGCACTCTGACATTTTTTGTTACTTTTTTGTTACTTTTCATACACTCTGTAGCAACTCTGACCGTGTGCATCTATCAGAAATAAGATACCACCATCCAGCAGATCCGCTCAGAGAGTAACAGTGAGATACTCACATACAAAGTGAATTTTTGTGTTTGAAATTAAATAAACAAGACATTTTATCCCATCACACATGTGTAAATTTTTTTTTTCTGCACATATAGCCTTAGTAAGAAATAATTGTTGTGATACCACCAAATTATGCCTCAAACACAAAACACCCCCAAATGTTTTGAACCATACCAGCGCCTACCATCTCCCTTACCCCGTGACATACACTTGCTGTATGCCACGTTTTGTTATATACCACTTTGCCAAGTAGGCTGGTAACCCTACTATCAAAGGAAGAGGCGTGCAGCAGGAAAAAGAGCGCTCAGCACCTTACCACCTACCAAGGATCATACTCCAGATCCACGGTACCTGTTTTCAGCGCAAGGAAGTGTCACTACCCTTGATTTTTGTCCCATAAGTTATCTTTGTCCACTGTGGAAGAAAAAGTAACAGGTTGGGTGTCGTGGATAATGCCAGTAAATTGGTTCTCAGGATTTGGTGATTGGGCAAAAGCACTGGCAACTGAAATAGTAAAGCTTTTGGCTTTGTTAATGGGTGTTATTATGGTAACCGTGTAAAATGTGTTCATCTTGTATTAAGTTGCAGAAGGAAGAAAACCGTACTCACGTGCATGTGCGTACTTTCGCAGGCTTTTGTAAGGCCGGCTAGTGTAACCATAAACCTTTTTAACCGCCCCCCCCATCACAATAAGTAACTAATATCAGCCCTACAAGGCATACTGGTTCTTGTAGTACTACAAGCACCAGCATGCCCATTGATGGCAGCTTGCAGGACATAAGATTCGACCTTCCCATATGGCACAGTGCTGTCGGATGCGAACACAGACGGACGGGCACACTTGCGCCCATCTTTCTGTGTGCGCTCCCGATCTGAGCATACACAGCGCTCATTTTTGCTGCGCTTCCGTCTGAAAAAAAGATGGAAGCACAGCTCTGAATCAGGGCTTTCTATTGTATAATACTGGTCCAAATTACTGTCCCATTCTATCATTCTATACTTTAAGCATATTGATTTGCACTTGCAGAACCACTGGTTTAACAACTACTGGAAACATTACTAATGATCATAATGCATTCAAATATGCAATGGAAGCTGGATGAAGTCATTTCTGTTTTTACCCCCCAACCTTGTTGTGATGTGATTTCAGGCTATCAC
>WWET01004468.1:116045-127247 GCA_011038615.1 Limnodynastes dumerilii | reverse complement strand
AAAACTGCTGTATATTAAAAAATTAACCCCTTCCCACGGCTGCCCCTCCGTCGTGTGTGTCGGTATATTTAATTTATTGAGGGGCATTTTTGGATGGTTTTTTTTTTTCAGTGGCATATATGACAATTTTTTTTGGGGGGGCCATATGTGAAATGGTTGTTTTTTTTATGGGGCCCATATGTGAAGTGGTTGTTTTTATGGGGGCTATATGTGAAGTGGTTGGTTTTTTTATGGGGGCCATATGTGAAGTAATTGTTTTTCTATTGTGGGCATATGTGACGTGTTTTTTGTTATTGTGGGCATAAATGACGTGTTTTTTATTATTGTGGGCATACGTGACATGGTTTTTTTATTTGTTGGCATATGTGACATTAGTTTCTGTTAGTTAAGGGCCACTTGTGTAATGTTTTATTTTTTTGGGTATGGCCACGTAGAGAGGTGGGGTTTTTTTTTTAAAATGCAGCTGGCAGTGTATGTTTATTTTTTAACTAAAGGGGCATGTGTACACATTTTGAACAGGGAATGCTGCCGATAGTAGTTGTACAAGCGCTAGCATGCCATTCATGGGATGGGCATGCTTGTGCCTGTAGTTCTTCTAGCGGCAGTATGCCCTGGCGGACGGCGCTTTATTTATTTATTTATTACATATAGGCTTTGGTGGCGGGACAGCCGGGGGAAGGGGGGCGGGTGGGGCGGGGGGGGGGGGGGGGGGGGGGGGTTAAATTTTTATTAAAAAAAGTTGGAGCCATTAAGGCCGGGACTTTATTTATTTAATTTTTTAACATAAGTCGTGGTGGGGCAGGTGGAGGGAAAGGGTTATTTTTTACTTAGGTTTAAAAAAAAAACAAAAAACGGTCGGAGCAATTAAGGCTCCGACTAGAATTTAACAAGTCGGATGTGCCTTGCACATCCGCATACTACTCTGAACAGCACCTTACATGCTATTCAGAGTGGACTATAGGATGCACGGAAGGGCATCCTTGAATAGCCCGTAGTCAAATGAGCATGTGCGATTCCGCATCGCACATGCTCGGAACTCTGAATCCGTTCCTTAAACTGTAAAACCGTCCATACGCTAGAGCTTTAATTGGCCCGATCATCCAATTATTAGGTGATTGGGCAAAAAATCGCAGTAGTGTATAGATAGAATGGATTTTTCAAATGCAGAATAATATCACCAGCATTATTACGATTATTTGATATTTTAATATGATGAATAATATCGGGCAAGATTTTAAGTTGAGCCAATCACTGAATGGCTCCCTCTTCTGCTAGGGCCTCATTCTTCTGATAGGATTATTGGTCCCAGAAGAAAAGGTGTATGGTACTGATAACAGGACCTGCCCCTGGTGGAAAATTGTCCCGTTTATCGAGCCAACTCCTGCTGGGATCAGTAATTGTCCCAATGTTTGGCCAGCTTAAGAACCAAATTATGGTTGAGAGGTGCAGTTTCCTAGCTATACTCTTATTTACAGATTCAACATAAAGCTATTTAGTAGTATTTTCCATGCATGCAAAATAATTAAAATGTATTTACACCCCTCACATGGCAAAAAGTTGTAAGTGCAGCTCTGGATCAACCCCTAGAAGTGATTCAATTCACTACTGATTCTGATTCAGTTGTAATTGAATTAGATAGTAGACATTCATAACAATATTGATTTTACAATGTTTTGACAATAAGAACTTAATAAATGGTTTATATTACCACAATTTATTGTTGTGAAGACAAGAGTGGTACCCTGTCTCTTTAAATTTTAACAAATAACCCCTGTATTATATTGGCGTTATATGTGACCGAGGAAAGGTGATAGAAGCCAGGAAGGTCATTTGAAAGTCAATACACATTCACTTTATTATCCCGTTTTTACTTTAATGGGCGCTACCCAAAACAAAAGAAGAAGTTTTTGGGGGTGGATAGATTACTATATCCGTAAGTGTGAGCAGCCGTCAGGGAAATGTTGTGCACAGAAAGACTAGAAAGACAGCGCTCTTAAATAAAATAAACAAATTAAAATAAAATAAGGTACCAATATTAGCTATAGTTTAAATTGGTTGATAGGTGGTGTTAATAAAATATTGACACTGGCAAAGGTCAGATAAAAAAATATATATAAAGTATTTATTATAAACACATGAACACATTAAAAACAAATTATCCCAATATCAAACTCAATTTTCATGTATGATAATACGAGCAGGCATAAATATAACATGGGAGACTACTTAATTTCGACACTTATAAAGTCCAGGTATTTTCAAGCTCTGATAGCTCCTTTTGCCCCTTTAAATAGGTGGAAAATTCTTGTTGCAACATACAAATCAAATTGAAACAAATATCGTAAATGAAAGTATATTCTCATCAAAAAAATGGGCAATATTACCGTTCTCCTAGTGAGCACTTAGGACTCCTGTGCTGGACTCCCGATGGTCGGTATGTGCTCCTAGGGATGTTTCCAAGTTGATGGATAGCTAGTTTCGGTGGTAGGCTCTTAATTATGCAATTAGAGCGTAATGATTCCCCAAGGTATGGATGTAGTATAGAAGCTATCGATGTTACCACATCCGGTGTCCGCGTAGCTGCTCCAGCTCGTAAGTAAGAGTCAGCTGCTTCCGGATCTTAGGTTTCCCCGCAGTAAGCTAGAAGCTCTAGCTGGTGGGGACCGTGCTGTCAAACGAGGGTATCTCCTCGGGTGGCCAACCCAGAGTTACCTAATGTCCCGGTCCACGGGGAAGAGGCTTTAAAGGGGTGTACAGATAAGTGTCGGTCTCCAAATGATCCTGCTCAGAGGTTGCTTACGCGTTTCGTCCGCTGCATGGGACTTTCTCAAAGCAAATAAATGAATGGTAGTCCTGTGTGCTTCAAGATTTTTATATCCATCTAATTGGTTATCAGGTGTGCTGATTACTCTCCTGAACATCTCCATGTAGCAATCAATGCGTCCCCACAAGAAAACGCATATATACAAGTACACCTATACCAATTTATATCTATATACAATTTTATTATCCCTATTAGTTCTCTGCTAGTGTCAATAAATAGATAAGTAAATAAGTATATTATCTATATACATGATAAATATATGATTTTACAAATTTACAAGTTCACATGTGAAGAGTCTTGGTGTTAAACATTATAATATCTTATCATTAAGAGAATATGCATTCTTGTTCATTGTAATATAGGTTTTCTCTCTTCCATGTGACTCTCAAAACAAAAGAAAACGAAAAAAAAGGGAAAAGGAAAAGGAAAATATATATGTATATACACAGAAAAATATATATATATACATATATAATAAAAAACAAAAACAAAAATCAAAACAGTAAACAATTCTTCATATTCCCCCTTATGTTTTTTCGAACTCCCAACCTTCTCTATCTCAGGTGGTAGCTCTTCCTCTAAGCCATAACCCCAGCTCATAGAGATTGTAGATCTAGTATATGTAGATGCCAATTCCACTTCATGGGACAGTAAATTATTATTATTATCTTTGGGCCTGATCCAGAGCAACGCTCGCAAGCGAGCGTACGACGAGCGTATGCGAATTTTCGTCAAAAAATTCGCAATGCGCATGCCCAGTATGACAGGTTCCGGTCGCCCGCGCGTCATGAGCGAATAGCGGGCGTATCGTTAGCGTATTTTTCGCTCGCCGGGCGTATTTTTTTTACGATGGTCGGCTGAGCGCCCGTTTTACTACAGGGAGGCGGGGATAGCCATTTAAATTGTACAGTATGGGCGTGCTAAGCGTATTTTCTCAGCGTATTCTCTGCGAATTTTCGTACGGCCGACGGTCGTAGGAGTCCTAAGTGCTCCCTAGGAGGACGGTAATATTGCCCATTTTTTTGATGAGAATATACTTTCATATAACGATATTTGTTTCATTTGATTTGTATGTTGCAACAAGAATCTTCCACCTATTTTAAGGGGCAAAAGGAGCTATCAGAGAAAATACCTGGACTTTTTATAAGTGTCGAAATTAAGTAGTCTCCCATGATATATTTATGCCTGCTCGTATTATCATACATGAAAATTGAGTTTGATATTGGGATAATTTGTTTTTAATGTGTTCATGTGTTTATAATAAATACTTTATATATATTTTTTATCTGACCTTTGCCAGTGTCAATATTTTATTAACACCACCTATCAACCAATTTAAACTATAGCTAATATTGGTACCTTATTTTATTTTAATTTGTTTATTTTATTTAAGAGCGCTGTCTTTCTAGTCTTAGACATTCACTTTATTAGTTGGGGAGTGGAAATACCAAGTACTGTACTGTATATTGCTCATTTATCTTTTACATTTATAATATTGTTAATAGTACAAATATGCTAATTCATATAATCAATATAAAAAAAAATATGCTTATATGTCTGACCTGCAATAAATTTTTTCAGATGCCCAAACAATAAAAGAGAGTAGAAAGAGCTCCCTTTTTAGAAGTTTGTATAAAGTCCAATTATTATTATTATTATTATCATAGTTATTTAATATCAGAAAAGTTACTTAATTCTATGAATATAGACTAGTTAAATATTATTATGGCTTTACTGGGTCACTTTTAATAATATATCTTAACAATGACTCTCAGACATACATTTCTCTAGTTTGGTATCAAAAAAAATAGTATCTTAAAAGAAAGTTATTTGCCCTGGAAACTGTGAGAAACTACACAGAAAATAAATAAAACTATTCTAGAAAGTAATGAATTAACATATAATTAAAAGACTTTTGAGTCTTTGAACATTCTGAGGGTCCTTAGTGGTATATCTTTGATACAGAGGCAATTGCATGCATTCTGAAAAGAATACCATGGAATTAACTGAAGAGTTAAAATATGTCTGTCTCTAACAGAACAACTGCATAAGGGGATTACGTGATTGTTTGAATATTTCACTGTGTTACTAATTTCCATTATCTTTTGTAACTAACATAAATATAGTAAATGATTATTATAAATAATTGGACAATTGTTATTTCCAAAACAATTAATAATCATTCCCTGTGGCGTATTTTTTTTTTTGCAGAACAAATAATTTAATATTATTATTAAACATATTAAAATCAACAGTGATTGCTAGCAATTGGTTCTGCAGATTTCAGATGACAGGAACAAAAACCCTTTGCAAACACATCTGACAGTGACACAACGCTGCTTGTAGCAAATACAATTTCCTAAACTAAAATGGTTCAATAGATAACCATTAAACAATTCTCAATTTCTAAACCAGCATAATTACAAACCTCAATATTGTGTCTACACAGTAACAGCAGGATGTCCTTCGTTCTGCTTAACTTTTATGCTTAAATTATTTGCAGAAAATAAAAATGAGTGCTTGAATAAGCACGAGAGCAAATAACCTCCTTGACTGCAGGCTGCTTGCCCCAGGGACATGTAATGGGTACTGCTGCTTTAAGGGGGGTTAGGTTTTGCTTGTTGGGGTGGGTGGTACTAGGGGCGGGGGGTTTAGGTGGTATTTATAGGTCAGCCATTTTGGATACCTCATTCTGCTGTGAAGTTTTCCCTCCCTCCCACCCTCCCTGCTTGTTAGGTTATTTAACATGTTTTTTCCTTTACAGACGGGGCATGATTTGGCGGTAGCATTTGGGGAACAGCAGTATTCCAGCGCATGGGGTAATGGGCTTGTGTATATGGTAGTGGTAGGTACACCCCTGGATTGTTGGTTAGGAGTCCAAGCCATACGGCGGGACTTCCTTTCTGCCGCTGGTTGCGTGCACGTGTGAAGGGGGGCTAGTACCCGGCTCTGACCACTACCTGGGGGGCGCTTGACAGGAGTTGCCTGTCTGCTGTACATCATCCTTCACACTGCTGTTCCCCGCCTGCATGTTGCTGCCCACCTACTTCCAAAACTATAGTCATAATTCAAATTCCAATTAATAAATTATGCCCCCTTTTAAAATCCATAACGTTGTCTGTGTGTTTATTTCATGGTTTGGGGTATGTCGTCTGGAGGGCAGCGTCAGTCATAGGAGGGTTATAATTTTTTTTGCCAGTTGCATGGCAGATTTAGTAAGTATTTCTTAAGTGTAGCACAGTGGACCAGATTCAGAGATTTAAAATAAAAGAGGAAAGTTATACCTGGGCAAAACCATGTTGATTACAAGTTAATTGTATTCTTTGCATGCAGGAAAATCTTTTAATTGCTTACTGCAGTGTATACAGATACTGACCAGCTTTACACAGTTATTTAGACTTGGGCTAGGACATGCCACCTCTCAACTCTAATACGGTTTGCAACAGATGAAATATGACTCCCCTACAATCAACATAGTTTTGCCCAGGAGTAAATTTCCTCTCTTATTTTCAATCACTGAATCAGGTCCTGGATGAGGAGAAATAGACAGAGTAATTAGGATTCCAGGTAATAGGCCCTTGTAGTATTTCACTAAACGTAGGTTATAGCATTATACCAACAAAAGAATGTTACTAGGAAAGTCATGACTGTAGTTTGGATGATAAAAGTTATAATAGGCTATAGTGATGTTAATGCTAAGAAATTAGCATTGCAAGTTAGGATCACTTACTATATAATAAGCGACACAGAAGGAAGTGTCAAAGGTGAATAATCTCTCATTGGGCCTGATCCAGAGCAACGCTCGCAAGCGAGCGTACGCTCATCGTAAGCGAATTTTCGGCAAAAAATTCGCAATGCGCATGCCCAGTATGACAGGTTCCGGTCGCCCGCGCGTCATGAGCGAATAGCGGGCGTATCGTTAGCGTATTTTTCGCTCGGCGAGCGTATTTTTTTTACGATGGTCGGCTGGGCGCCCGTTTTACTACAGGGAGGCGGGGATAGCCATTTAAATTGTACAGTATGGGCGTGCTAAGCGTATTTTCTCAGCGTATTCTCTGCGAATTTTCGTACGGCCGACGGTCGTACGCAGTGTAGGGTATAGCCGCCGTAAGCAGGGACTTTACTATGGGAGTGCTAGGGGCGTGTAGTTTGATACGACGAGCGTACGTTCGCATTCGCCCGTCGTTGCGAATTTTCGTAGCGCTGGATCAGGCCCATTGTCACAACCAGTGCCTGCAGTGATCTTTCTCCACCACCAGGGGCCCTCCACGCTCTCTCGCTCCAGTCACAAGACCGCATTCAGAGTATCACATCCGTGTGGAAATCACATGGATGCAATGCTTTTTTAACTAAATCCGCATGCGCAAGGAAGTCGGTTTGCTGGCGGAGTTTATGGTATCCGCCTGCATCCAATTCCGCCTGCAAAAAGGGAAAAAGGGGTGTGCCAGGAATTTCTCATTTAAATATTCCGTGCACACCAGTCTGCACAAGCCCTACGCATCCACCATCTCAGGGATGGTGGAATTGTAGGGGCAGCTCACCAGAGCAGAAAAAAAAGGAAAAAAAAAAGCCCTTTTTAGTTAAAAATTAACCCTTGCCCCACCGCCGCAACTTATGTTGAAAAAATAAATAAATAAAGTCCCGGCTGACAGGGCATACTGCTGCTAGTAGAACTACAGGCACAAGCATGCCCATGAATGACAAGGCATGCTAGCGCTTGTAGAACTACTATCGCCAGCATGTCCTGGCCCAAATCGCTACACATGCCCATTTATTTAAAAAAAAACATATAGTGCCCTCTCCCAAAAAAATCTGCAAACCTCCACATGCCCCCCAAAAATCCAAAGAAATAAAAAAACATTCCACAAGTGCCCCTTAACAAACAAAATACAATGCCACAAGTGCCCCTCAAAAATATGCCCAGAAAATAAAAATAAAAATACTTACCTGGTCTGATGGGGGTCCAGTCTTGTAAGCTTTTAATCCAGGGGGGTACTCTTGGCAAAAAAAAAAACCTTAAGAGACTACGTAAACTATGTCTACAGTCATTGGGGTATATGTATACCCTTTGGGCACTGCCACAATTATCGAGAGAACGAGAATTCAGTGTCAGAATTCTCTCAATAATTGTGGCAGTGCCCAAAGGGTATAAATATACCCCAATGACAGTAGACCTGTCATTAGCGTCGGGTACAAGACATAGTTTGCGTCGTCTCTTAAGGTTTTTTTTTTTGCCAAGAGTACCCCCCTGGATTAAATGCTTACAAGACTGGACCCCCATCAGGCCAGGTATTTTTATTTTTATTTTCTGTGCATATTATGGGCATTTTTTTTGGATTAAATTTTTTGAGGGACACTTGTGGCATTATGTTTTGTTTGTTAAGGGGCACTTGTGGCATTGTATTTTGTTAAGGGGCACTTGTGGCATTTTTTTTATTTAGACAGGGGCATTTGTGGAATGTTTTTTTTATTTCTTTGGATTTTTGGGGGGCACGTGGAGGTTTGCAGATTTTTTTGGGAGAGGGCACTGTATGTTTTTTTTAAAATAAATGGCCATGTATAGCGATTTGGGACGGGGCATGCTGCCAATGGTAGTTCTACAAGCGCTAGCATGCCTTGTCATTCATGGGCATGCTTGTGCCTGTAGTTCTACTAATGGCAGTATGGCCTCTCGGCCGGGATTTTATTTTTGGATTAAATTTTTTGAGGGACACTTGTGGCATTATGTTTTGTTTGTTAAGGGGCACTTGTGGCATTGTATTTTGTTAAGGGGCACTTGTGGCATTTTTTTTATTTAGACAGGGGCATTTGTGGAATGTTTTTTTTATTTCTTTGGATTTTTGGGGGGCACGTGGAGGTTTGCAGATTTTTTTGGGAGAGGGCACTGTATGTTTTTTTTAAAATAAATGGCCATGTATAGCGATTTGGGACGGGGCATGCTGCCAATGGTAGTTCTACAAGCGCTAGCATGCCTTGTCATTCATGGGCATGCTTGTGCCTGTAGTTCTACTAATGGCAGTATGGCCTCTCGGCCGGGATTTTATTTATTTAATTTTTCAACATAGGTTGTGGTGGGGCAGGTGGGGGGAAAGGTTTTTTTTTTTTACTTAGGTTTAAAAAAACAAAAAACGGTCTGAGCAATTGAGGCTCCGACTAGTCTTTAACAAGTCCGCATACTACTCTGAGTAGCACCCTACGTGCTATTCAGAGTGGGCTATAGGATGCACGGAAGTGCATCCTTGAATAGCCCGTAGTCAAAAGAGTCAAAAGAGCATGTGCGATTCCGCATCGCACATGCTCGGAACTCAATCCGGTCCACAGTCTTGTCTGATTGTCTAAAAACAGAATGGAAGTTGCTCAATCATTTTATAAGTAAATGTTAAACAGGTGCATGATTGTTTGCAGTCCAGCTCTGTGGCTACATCTGGGACCAGATTCAGAGTTACGAGCATGTGCGATGCGGAATCGCACATGCTCATTTGAATTCCGTGCATCCTATAGTACACTCTGAATAGCACGTAAGGTGCTGTTCAGAGTAGTATGCGGATGTGCAAGGCACATCCGACTTGTTAAAAAGTAGTCGGAGCCTTAGTGGCAAA
This sequence comes from Limnodynastes dumerilii, assembly GCA_011038615.1. Lineage (NCBI taxonomy): Eukaryota > Metazoa > Chordata > Amphibia > Anura > Limnodynastidae > Limnodynastes > Limnodynastes dumerilii. The sequence goes on along the minus strand of WWET01004468.1, from coordinate 117,824 downwards.
ACATTCCCTCCCCGGCCGCCCTGCCGCCGCAGCCCATGTGTAAAAAAATAAATAAATAAACCTTCCGTCCGACAGGGCATACTGCAGGTAGTAGAACTACAGGCTCAAGCATGCCCATGAATGACAGGGCATGCTAGCGCTTGTAGAACTACTATCGGCAGCATGCCCTGTTTCAAAAACATAAGATGGCCATTTAGTCATTTAAAATAAAAAACTGCCCGCTACATGGGATGATAATTTCCTTCAATCACATTATACCAGACAGGCTATGGGATGATAATCCGATAATTTACAAATCTGTCTGTACCACAAGTGGCATAGGGAGGGTGGTTCCGGTGGAGCGTGAGCTCCGGGCAGCGAAATGTACAGGTAACGCTGACGGGAGTCCGGCAGCTGTTAAATCTCTGACAGTATGCCGGCTCTAAGCGCACTGATTATGCTGCTTCATGCGTGTGACGTTCTGACGTCACAGGCGTGAATAGCAGAGACGTGGTGTGGAAGTGCAGATCAGAACAGGTAAGTTTTCCACACAGTAATATGGAATACTAGAATAAAAATAGAAGGGTGAAGGGGCGACATTGGGGAGCGGAACAGCACAAGGGGAGATGATGGGGAGAGGGAGCGGATGAGGCGAGGGAAAGATTATAAAGGAGATAAAAAAAAATCATCAAGCAAAGGAGAAAGTGATGAGAATTGGGAGATGATAAATGGAGAGGGGGAGATGAGAATCGGATGGTGATGAATGTGGAGGTGGAGCTGATGAAGTGGAGGGGGGGATGATGAGGAGGGGGAGATGATGAGGAGGGGGAGATAATGAATGGAATAGAAAAATTATAAAGGGAAGGGGGGAAATGATGAAGGGTAAAGAGAATGTGGAGGGGGGTAATGAGGAAAATAGGAAGATGATAAATGGTCACACCCCCAATCTCCCCCTCTCTCAATTTATAAAAAAAAGTGTGTATATATATACACACACACATACATACACGCTAATATGTATCTATTTAGAAATATCTACAAATATGTTTTTTCAACACATGTCAACATATATATGTCTATATAGTGCAGACATTATTAATGATAGATAGATATGAGATAGATAGATAGATAGATAGATAGATAGATAGATATGAGATAGATAGATAGATAGATAGATACATATTTGTGTGTGTGTGTGTGTGTATATATATATATATGAAGGCATATCAGTCACAACGCAAACTGCGCCCTCCCAGCCTCATTACCCTCCCTCCCTCTGCCTACCTGCACTAACTGCCCCCTCCAGTGTTACTACACTGCTGCTACGGATGCCTGATCGTTGATCGGGCGTTGCCGTAGCTACGCCTGGCAACATCTGCCCGGGGCATGCGCAGATCGGCTTTTCAGCTGATCTTACGCTTGCGTCTGGCATTTTAACGCTGGCAAGCGTAGGTCTGGATCAGGCCCTATGACTCTAGCTGTTATAACAGCACGGACCACACAGCTACAGTTAGCAAACAGTCTCCTCAACTCACCTATTTGAAATGGCTACACAATTAATAAGGAGTGCCTTATATAGTCCCCAAAACACACAAGGACAGTTCTCCTCAACTCTATAATCATAAAAGGGTTGCTAAATCACGAGAGATTACCTACTGAAGAATCCAGGACCCTGATGTCTGACATTTCCAGGAAAATTGCATTTTGTCTCGATTTCAAAAATGAATTTGGCCGGAGGAACCATGGCACACCTTGGTTTAACCCCAAAAATGTAATCTGTCTTATTTACCGTGTTCTGAA
>WWET01004468.1:94672-110703 GCA_011038615.1 Limnodynastes dumerilii | reverse complement strand
TACAGTATATATGTGTGTGTGTGTGTATACAGTGTGTGTATGTGTGTGTATATACAGTATATATGTGTGTGTATACAGTGTGTGTGTGTGTGTATACAGTATGTGTGTGTATGTGCCCGGAAGTGTATCTGCCGTGGAGGCCAATACAGGGCCGCCAGGATGATGAACCTGGCAGCCTTGTACTTGCTTCTGTGGCCCCGTTCGCTACCAAAATGCAAGCCTGGCGGACAGTGGCGCCAGGCTTGAACAAAAAAAAAGTTAAATTTTTTTTATTATTATTGAAAAGCGCGGTGCCCCAAGACCCACGGGGCCATAGGCGGCCGCCTATATGGCCTATGTCGAGGGTCGCCTATGATGATGCTTACATGGATACTATACTCTAGTAACTATAATGACAAATTGTTAAACAGGTAGGCGCAAATTTAAAGTTTGCAGGGAGGCGCCGAATACCCTAGCACCGGCCCTGATATTACCTTATTGTGCGTATGTGTCTAACCCAGCCCATACTGTGCAATTTAAATGCCTCCCTCCTCCCACAATGCGTATAATCGGCTTGCATAGGGATGTCACGCTCTATCATACGGAGATACGTACAAGTTACATTTTATCAGAGTTATGATGAGTAACATCTGCAGTGTGCATGCACAGTGCATTCCCACAACTAGATTTACGCATGCAGCATGTGTAAATTAGCTGTCGTCATTAAGTCTGGATCAGGTTCTACATCATCAAATAGCTAATGTAGCAAGTGTTAATTCAATGAGCTATGTGTCTGTGGTACAAAACAGAAGACAGAAAGGATCCACAATGCCTTTGCAATGATAAGTGCTCTGAATCAATATTTAGCTATGGTATGCAGAAATTAGGTTGTAGACATAGAATGCTAGTCCCAGTGCGGTAAAGTATTATAGGAGATGGTAATTTCAAAGTCTCTGTCCATATAATAATGTAAAAGCAATCCCAATGTTATGGAACATGACAGAGTAGAGAAGAAGAAAGTACATAGCAAAGTTAGACAGGATGGGAGTAAGAAGAAGAAGACAAAGTAAAGGATAGAGCGGAGGAAAGAGAGATGGACAGGACAAGGGAAGAGAAGGGAAGACAGAGCAGAGAGGACAGAGTGGAGGACTTAGGGACAGAATGTTAGAAAAAAAAACTCTTACATGCTGCAGTATGGCAGCAGCGTGTAATTTTGTCATTGTTCTGTAGCAGGGTACTCCGTCCTTGTTTCCCCTGCATCATTCCTTTTTGCGAAGGATCCTAGATGATTACCTCACAGCTGGGATGCCTTAGCTGAGGATTTGTCTATGTTTATTCAACAGCCAATGGGGATGTGGCTCTCCCCATAAATAGCTGTCAGATGATAGCCTCCTTGCCAGTTATAGCGTCCTGTTGGTCTGTTTGCCTGCTGCTCTAAATCATTCTCCTTTTGAGTGTCCTGATTCTGCTCTCCTTCAGTGTCTTCTCAGTTTTTTTTTCTGTTACTCTAATCTTCTGTCTCTCTCTCTCCTTGGTTGTCAGTGTGTCTTAGCTATATGCAGTGTTATTGCCCTTGTCTGTCATTATCCCCTTTGTGAATAACAGTCTTTTATATTCAGTATACCTGTGCCTTACCATCTGCACTGATCTGTTTATTGTGTTACTCTATCTGCACTCCAGTCCTATGCTGGTTAAAACCTGTTCTTCACCTTCAGAACTTCTCAGTTTATACTGTGACTCCAGCCTTGTGCTGGTTATTTCTGTGCTAGCTCTGCAATACTCTCTTAGCTTTTGTGTTGCCTGTTTTCCAGTCCTGTCTTGGTACCTGTTCTGTATCTGGTTCTCTGCTCTCCCAGCGGTACCCCATCTCTAGACACTGTATTAATTACCACCTACCAAAGGCCATGACCTGCTGGGTGTCCTGCAGCCCAGTCTACCCCCACCATCAGAGGTTCTAGCAAAGACCAGGCTCCAGTTAGACTCCATGCCCTGTGAAGTGGGATACCAGTATTGAAACACAGACAAATGGAGAGAACAGGAGTGAATGGAAACACAGACAAAGGAAAGTCATTTTTGATGTTGGCGCTATACTGACATATATCTAATTGTTCAATAGTTTTCAGTTTTAAAACCCTATTGACAATGATACAGATGATTAGATGATCAACAGATGATGTTTGTGATTTTCGCCGTTGGAACATGCACATTACAAATTCAATTTACCCTAAACTACCACAGAAATAATATCATCCTTTTTTTTACATTACTAATAAGATAAAAGACCCCTGTGACATAATTGACACTATAAAACATTTGAGAGTTATTCAGTGTTTAGACACTTATACATCACTTTGACAGTGGAAATATGAATAATAAAATAATTTGACACTAACTGCCATATCATCATTTCTGTGTCGACAGTTTGTACTTTGCATGTGTCTCGCTCAATGGCACTTATTTTACATTTTATATTGTATCTGCGTATTTTCGGAGACATGTGACTTGTAAGAAGCAAATGTATAATTTTTGTTTTTAAAATAAGCATAATTTAAATTCAAACAAAAGCATTGGTGACATAATACAAGTCAGCAACTGTTTTTCTCTCCAGTTAATCAGACAAACAAATTATAATCGTGTGTTTAATGCATAAATTAGACAAATCAGTCTATTCCCTAAGTGAAGTGAAGATTTACATGATACTAACAAAATGATTGTTTGTTTTTTTTGTATGTACAGTACATAGTGTAGTGAACGGGCTCCACTATCACTATCTGCTCTGCTTGGAGCTCCAATTGCAGTGGCAGGGGAGATCAGATCCCCGCTGAGTCCCATGTAAGTGGGCTTACAATAGCAGGACCCTACCTTAAGATTTCCACACAGTCCCCTCTTAAATCTCAATAGGACATAAGGGCATAAACATGGGGTAGATCCAGAACTACGTTCGTCTTCCATAGACGGACATAATTCAATGAACAGTAGCTACTGCACATGCGTAGTAGCTATTGTACGTAATCTGCGTATCGTTTCGATACGTAGATTGCGTATATGCAGTCTTTTAGACCGCATATACGCAATCTACGTATCGAAACTATACGCAGATTACGTACAATAGCTACTACGCATGTGCAGTAGCTACTGTTCATTGAATTATGTCCGTCTATGGAAGACGGACATAGTTCTGGATCCGGCCCCATTTCCTTCATGTACAATTTACATTGCTAACCACTGGAAGTCTACTGCACATGAATATGCAGTCAGCCACCTGTTTGGAAGTGTATCATTAGCAACAACTAAAAGTCCTAAGGACTAAGAACATACCAAGCCATATTATGATCTCATGCATTTCACTTACTGAACAGCGAGTTGTTTATTATTCCATTCAGAATTATTGCATTTTATGCTTCAACCTGTGTTTTGCCCATTGCTGTTTTAAAATCCACCTTTATTTAATTTAGGGTGTAGAGAGGAAAAAATGTAGGGGAGAAGAGAAAGAGATGTGTTGTATAATAGGAGAGTGAGGGAGATGTGTAATGGAGGGTGGATGGATAGGGAGATCAGTAATGAAATGTCATCTTTTAAGTAGGGGCAACAGAGGGGGAGATGGGTAATGAAAAAGCAGAGAAACGGTAGCATTTAGCTGCTGTAAATGTTGTTAAAACCTCTGAGGAAAATACATTACAAATGGGTATTTTAAAAATATAAATAATGTTTCCTATAAAGAAATATAATGATTCATACAGTGTCATGTTGAATCAAAGCTTTAAATATGTTTATAAGTAAACAATTCTATGTAGACAATACCTGTTGTGTAAAACTACAATTATCGCCATTGTTTAACAAATATGGTGTTTGCTTCTATTATCTGTTACATGCTGCTGTATGGCAGCAGCATGTGATGCTATCATTATACTGTAGCAGGGTACTCCGGTCCTGGTTTCCCCTGCAGTATTGTTTCTTGCTAGGGATCCTAGCTGATTACCTCGCAGCTGGGATGCCCTAGCTGAGGTTTTGGCTGTGTGTATTCAGCAGCCAATAGAGATGTGGCTCTCCCTTTAAATAGCTGTCAGCTGTTAGCCTCCTCGCTGGTCATAGCTTCTAGTTCTCTAGTGTTTCTGTCTGTGCTCATTCTGATCCAGTGTCTGTGTTGCCTGCAGTTATCCTGGCTTACTTACTTGATTTCTGAGTGCCCCGTCCCTGCTTACCTGCCATGTCTCTTCTTCTGTTGTCCCTCCTTCCTGCCTCACCTCCATTGTCTGATTACATTGCATATGAGTCTTGCAGAATTTTTTTGTGTTTGCCCTTGTTTGAATTGTTCCTGCTGGGTTGAGTTGTCAACTCCAGTCCTGTACTGGTTAATCACCTGTGCTACTCCGTCTGCATTTCTCTGTGTATACTCCAGTCCTGTACTGGTTAATCACCTGTGCTACTCTATCTAGGGTGACCAACCTTCCCGGTTTGCCCAGGACTGGAAAGGGTGTCCAAACCCTTCCCGGGATGTGGAAAGTCCCGGTTTTAAGTAACTCACAATCAGTGATCGTGTTAAAGCCTGTGTAGGCGTCTCTGACGCCTCAGAAATGACAGGAACTCTTTCATATTGGTCCCATGCGTACATGTACGTATGAGACTTTCTGAAGGTTTTTTTTTAGTAATTCTAATAAAAAATGCTTTTATTGGTCCAATGCTGCTTACCGAATCTTATTGGCTCTGGCTACGGCGGGAATTTACAGAGCAGTGCAGAGGAGAGCTGTGCCGCATTTCTTTGACAGCAAATCAATAACAGGACAGTGCCAACATCTTTACTAAATTAGGTTAGTCAACTAACTTATGTGCTGTGACCAGGACCTCCAAAGTAATTTACAATAGCGCTATTATGCAGCAATAAGAATTAGCGGGAGACAGTTGCTAGTCATAACTGCTATTCCAAAGGTGCTGCAGCGATTGCAATCTACATAGCAATATCTTATAATTAGCTCACAAGATGCATATTCAAGATCAATGTTAATGCTTGGTAACCCATGCTAACACCATGTAAACAGTACCGTCGGCAGTATTACATAAGCGGCTTGTGCTGCCGGCTGCTGGTACTGTTTACAATCATGTTGTTACCATGGGTTACCAAGCTGTTGCAACATATTGATCTTACATATGCATTTTGTGAGCTAATTAACTGATGTAGACATGTGTGTCTGCAAATAAAATCCTTCTGTTTCTTTCTAATGTTTCTATGAACAAACAGAGAGAACAAAACAGTTTAAAGGTTAGGGCACTCAAAATAACAAATGAAAAAAAGGTCATCTGATCCATATATTAAAATGTTACAGCAGACAGAGTATGGTAGTGTGTAGCAACTAACCTCTTCATACTGTAAATAGACAACAGTGCATATGTGAATTATAACTTTTAAAGTGATCCCATTTTTTTGTATTGTTTATTATTATATTTGGTATATGCTATGAAACAACTGGACCTTCCCTGTATTTTTGTAAGGTGATCCCTTCTTTTTAGTTGTTTATCATTATAAGTTATATTTTATACAGGTACTGATGTGCAGCTATGTAGAGGTTAGTGGCTACATACTACCATACTCATAACCTTTTTATATTTGGATCAGGTGACCTTATTTTCATTTGTTCTCTGTGCACTATCCTTTAAACAGAATTACTTTTTATCTTTGTTCTTGTCCTCATTAGTGTACATGCACTGTGCTAAATAACTGCCCTGGCATAAGGTAAAAGACTGAAACATAGTAAATGTATAGTTAATATATTTAAAGAGAAAAGAGAAGCTGAAAACCATATAGCAAAGTGTGTATCTGGCTTTTGTGAGAAATTTTCATAGTATTTAATATGGTTTTTGGCTTTTTCAATACATTTAGTATGGTTTCTGGCTTTTTTGGTGTAACAAGTGTACATCCACATATTTTTGACTAAATTTATTGTGTATATGACATGGTGCCTGGATGTTCCAAAAAATTGTCAATGTTTTCAGACTTTTTCAATGCTTTTAGTATGGATTCTGGATTTTTGTGTAGATCCTGATTTAAGGGTGAATTCAGTGTGTAAATAGTAATGTGTTCACGGATGTGATTTTTGTGTGGGCATTTCTAAACATATGACTGCTCCTTACTTCTTCACTTATAGTAATTTTGTTGGGTCATGGTCAGCCAGGTTCTTGTTCCAACACGAGAAACAGTTGGGATGTAATTCCCACTCTTTACTTTACAATAAGCAGTTATGACTATGGAAGAGAGATGTAGATGGTTAGAAGGAGGTACTATCTATGACCTCTGGTACTGACCACGCACACATGAAATTGACGAACCCCACAACGCTGGCGACACCTATGTATTACTGGTCACTCCCATGTCAATGGGCCCTTGATAATTTTTAGCCCCAGACCCATGCAGACCTTAATCTGGCCCTGCCTGTGCTAATCCATCTGCAGCTCTCTGTGTACACTGCAGTCCTGTTTTGGTTAATCACCTGTGCTACTCCATCTGCATTTCTCTGTATATGCTCCAGGACTGTCCTGGTTAATCACCTCTGCTACTCCATCTGCACTTCTCCATTTGTACTCCAGTTCTATACTGGTAATCATCTGCGCCTCTCCATTTGTGCATCTCTGTATATACTCTGGGTTTGCTAAAACTTGTAGTGCTACAATAGAAGAGGATATATTAACACTTTTATTATGTTTTTGTAACTTTAGTAGTGTTTGTCAGTGTGGTGTGGGTATGTATTTTGTAGGTGTAGGTTTTTTTGGTGGGGGGGGGGGGTAGGTAGTTTTGGGGGTGGGGGGGGGGGGGAGATTTGGGACAATTCAGTGATGATTTTCTTAAAATCCCAACCACCTCTTTTTTTGAGGAGCGCTTTGATGGCGGTTTTGAAAACCGGCGCTTTGTAAATCCGGCTGTTTGAATATTCATCATGTAAAAAATCAGAATGATGGTTTTTAAAGCATTAATTTGGGAATTGGGTAAATCTGCCCATTTTAAGAGTATTTCAACCCTTAGTAAATATAGCAGTTTTAAAACAGCCAGTAAAAATGCCCAAAAGTGACGGTTTTAACAAACCTTCATTTAGTAAATTTAGCCCTTGGTCTTTTTTTCTGTATACATGCATTATATAGATTGTGTTGTATGTTTTGTATGGTAAAAGAAAAAGAGATCTGCGCTTAAATCTCTAAACACCCCGCTAGGATAGCGACTTTCTCTTTGCTTGAGAAAGTCGCTATCCTAGCGAGGAAACGCGTCGCATTTGACTCCTCCTCCACTTGCTAGTCACTTGTACATAGGTGATTTTATACCCAGCTGAACCTGTTGCTACCAGGTGTCTTTTCCGGACCCATTGGACTTGCATATACTGCTGCACGGAACGTGCACGCGGCGGGGGTGCCCGCCGGCGGCATCTATCTACTCGATCTAATACTGCTATCGGACTAACAACGCAGAACTTTCTGAGCAGCAAGTATACACGTCTTTTATTTCATTATTTGGATTGGGCTCGTCTTTCTGCACAGGAGGCCTTACTGGCTTTCATTTGTCTGCAAGAGACCGTGTATAAGCATCCAATATACTGTGCATTAATACCAACGATATTCATTTAAAGTGCTTATTGATTTTAAGTGCTTATAGTGAGCCTTTTCCATGAAGTTTTGCAAAGAAGATTTTATTTGCCGGATCTAGACATTGTATCTAGCAATTGCAACATTGATTTGCTTAATAACAACCACCTGCTGGTATAGCAACTGAATTGAGATGCCTGAGTAGATTTTTTACCTACCCATATTCATGTGTACAGATTGCCCTGTGTACATTTATTGCTTGAACTTTTAGGGTTATACCATATATGCGATTATCACCATAAGCACATATATCTGTATGTATTTGCTCCCATTAGCAAGTGGATATTTTATCCTTTTTATTTTTTACTAGTTATAAAAAACTATTTATACGTCCTTGTGTTGCACTGTGTACGTCATATGCTTGCTGATATATAACGGGGTGTTTAGAGATTTAAGCGCAGATCTCTTTTTCTTTTACTACAGTCTTTTTTGGGATTACACCACCCAATTCTTGCGATTATCCCTACCACCCCCGTTATTTATTTACTTATTTATCCTCTATTTATTTAAATTTGATATTTATATATTATTTATTGGCACATTATTAGCCTTAAGCGCTCATCAATTCTTTATGTTTTGTATGGTGCTGTGTGGAATGTGGACAATCTTGATACGCAAGGATTAAACTATATAATAAAAAATATATATTTTAGAAGAAAATAAAATTCAAGTTTATGAAATCAATATTCCACTCACACGTAATTTGAAACAAAATCTGGGCATGGATTACTACAGCATACAGAAATAACTCCTGACAAATGAAATGAGAATTCTGACATAATTAGTAGGCTGGGAGCTCAGAAACACTCTGATTAAGCTTCTGCACAGCAGAATTTTGTACTGCATAACAAACACATTATCATGCTGTTGATGTGTTGTATAAACTAAAATTCTGTTACTACAGTACATGCTGTCTTATAATTGTTTCCATATCAACAATTATTTTTAAGTAGTATTAGCTATTTTTAATGTCTGTCTGTCACTTAGGGACATGTGTTGATAAATAGATAGATAAATAGACATGACAAGTGTTAATTTTTAAGGACCAGATCCAGACTTACACATAATGGGGTAGATCCAGAACTACGTGTGCCGTACGTTTATTCGCGGAGCGTATTTTCGTGCACGTAAGTTCGCTACACTCCCCTTGCACGGACTTATTTTGTTAAGATACGCTTCCCAAACCCTACCTTAACTTTTTCCAACGTAACTGCTGTCATACGCACGCGTACGTATGGGCTGAACGAATTTACGCAGCTAAGCACGCCCATACTGTACACTTTAAATACCACCCCCCGCCTACTTCACGTATTTCAGACGTATTTTCGAGTAACGTAAATTTGGCACGCCCACACGTAAGTATTTACGTTACACATACGTGAATGGCCCATACGTTCACAATTACGCTACGTGAATGTGCTTATTTTCTATGGTGCGCATGCGCAGTGCGCTCTAAACTGCGATTTTATGTGTCCGCCACGCGTAAATTCGCTCCGACGCGTAGTTCTGGATCAGGCCCAATGCTTTTCTTTCATTCGCAGACAATGGCCTGTATTCACACCACCGGTCTTTAAGACCGCATATACACAATTTACGTAACGAAACGATACGTAAATTACGTAAAAAAGTTACTACGCATGCGCAGAAGCAAATATCGGTAAAATACGGATATATGCAATATGTCCGGTGGTGTGAATCCGGGCCAATGATTGTATTTTGCATGTGTACATCCACACATCACACTTCCATTATGGATCTTGCTTCTTCTCCTAAACCAGACTTCCATAGCGGAAGTCTTTCCCACAGTGAGGGCAGGGTAACGGCACAGAAGTCTGGATAGGGCATAAAGGCTGAAAAATACCCTTAGAGAAAATTTAAGGCAGGAGCTCTGAGCGCAGTGGCATCATACGTCTAGATCCAGCCCCAAGTGTCTTTAAGCAGAGCAGAAACAGAATATATCCTCTTTTTTCTAAATTGTAAATCGTCTCTCAAAGTGTAGTGGTGTGTGTGGCTACAAAGGCTCAAGATTTACGACTGGATTCACAACTACGTTATTTTTAAGTTACGTGCCTATTTTTAAGTGCTGCGCTAATGCGCACGCATAGTAAATATTTTATACAGTCTAGCGTTTTGTTACGTAGATTGTGTACATGCGGTCTTAAGACTGCATGTACGCAATCTACGTAATGAAATGCTACGTAGATTGCGCAAAATATTTACTACGCTTGCACATTAGCGCAGCACTTAAAAATAGGCACGTAACTTAAAAATAACGTCGTTGTGAATCCAGTCCTTAGTCTCTCTTTTTTTCTTGCCAAGAAACTAATCCTGTTTTTCAAGCAAAGCCTAATATCATTATCTGCATTTGTTTAGTGGACAAATAGGAATATTCCCCTTATTTATGTACTTTGCCCTACTCCTAAATATTTGCCTTGTCACAGGGCAAACAAGTTAAGAGAAAAGTTTTTAGACAATAATATTGTTAAACCTTTATTTTACATGGGTTAATATGCATTACTTAATGTAAGTAATAGATTATATAAGCACAGTAGCTAAAAGTTAGATATGAATTATCTAGCTATAAAAATTTATAAATTTATCATAATTTGGTATTGGTACAAGTATGACCTTGGCATGCTGTGAAATTACATTTGGGCAATTATATTCAGTTTAATAGTGTAACATGATTCACACATCATTTAGCTGTAAAACAAACTGGTACAGGCAATAGGGGGGAATACAGAGCATGCACTATAAACATTCACAAAGTTTATAACAACTTTAGTATAAGCTACGGATACAAAATAAACTCTTCATGTCTACACAATCATCTAAGTCAAATATTTTTTTCCTTACCTCTGGGGTCCGCATGGCTAAGAGATACGATGAGAAACAGAACAATCACCCCTCGCATTTTCAGATCGTACTTCCAAACACCTTTTAGTCAGATATATTGAAGTATATATAAGGTAAATCTCAGAGGAGATGAATGATTAATTTTTGGGTGGTGGTAGGAGGTGTACAGCCCTGACCTTTTTACTAAAAACAAAAGTAGTCTAGTGGACGACAAACAGACAGGAATTCAGTTCAAATTTTGCAACGAAATCAATTATTAACATTATTAGAAAGCAAACATTTTGGTTTACCCTGACTTCTTCACCTCAAGGTAGAACAACTGGCCAGATCTACCAAAAATCACGAATTGTAACCCATGTAACCTCTGTATAGTTTGAAATTTTCCACAATATGACAATTTTCATATAAACTTTAATTAAAACCGTTTTCCATTCTTGCTTTTATAAGTATCTTTAAACAGGAGATGTTTGTTTTGCTACTGTATGTCAGCATTGTGTAGTTTACAAACTATTTCTAGTATGAGGTATATTTATTTATTTATTAACAGGTTTTTATATAGTGCCATTAGATTACGTAGCACTTTTAACAATTTTAACAATCATTGTAACAGGACTGGGAGGTAACAGACAGACTGGGTGGGTAAGATGGCCCTGCCACAGGCTTACACTATAGGATATTAGGGATTGATACATAAGGGAAAGTGCTATATAATCACACAGCGGACCAGCCAGCTTGCATGGTAAAAGTGCTCAGTGCTTTGTATGATACAGTCACACAGCAGTGTTAGTAACAGAAATGAGGGGAATTTTAGTATAGAATGAAAGAGAACAAGTTTGGTTTAATCATGAAGTGATGGTCATATAATAAAGTTGTTGTAAATAATAGTGTAGACAAATGTTATGTAGGTTGTGGAATTTGGTACGCTTGTCTGAAGAGGTGAGTTTTGAGGGAGCATTTGAAAGTTTGGAAAGTAGAGGATAGTCTTAGTGGGTGAGGAAGGTTATTCCAGAGAGTGGGTGAAGCCCGGGAGAAGTCCTGTAACCGGGAGTCAGAGAATTTGTTTAGTGTGGAGGAGAACTGTATGTACTGAGAATCTAAGAGCACAAGCTGGGATATATCTTGAGATATGTATGCAGGTGCAGTCATATTGATGGCCTTGTAGGTTAGCAAAAGCATCTTGTATGTGATTCTGTAAAATACAGGTAGCCAACGTAGAGACTGACAGAGTGGAGAAGCTCTTGAAGAGCGTTTGGCAAGAAAAATCAGTCTAGCTGCTGCATGTAATATAGACTGTAGTGGGGTAATTCTATAATGTGGGAGTCCAATAAGGAGAGCGTTACAATAATCAATGCGGAAGATGATTAGTGCATGAATGAGAGTTTTTGCAGTGTCTTGTGTGAGATATTTGCGTATTCTGGAAATGTTTTTTAGATGTATGTAGCAGGATTTAGAGACAGATTGTATGTGGGGAACAAAGGACAGTTCAAAGTCAAGGGTAACACCTAAGCACCGAGCTTTAGGAGTAGGGATTATTTCAGTGTTGTCGACAGAGATAGAGAGGCCAGGTGGGTAGCTTTTATTCACAGGTGGAAATATTATTAGTTAAGACTTAAAGAAGTATGGGCTGAATCCAGACTTAAGTTCTTGAAATTAGTTACTCCTGGGCTAAACTATGTTGATTGCAGAGGAGTCATATTTCATCTGTTGCAAACACTATTAGAGTTGAGAGCTGATGTTTCCTATCCCAAGTCTAAATAACAGTGTGATAGTAAAGCTGGTCAGTATCTGTGTGCAGTAAGCAATTCAAAGATATATCCCTGCATGCAAAGAATACAATTAACTTGACTCCCCCTGAAATCAACATGGTTTAGCCCAGGAGTAACTAATTTTAAGCACTTACTTAAGTCTGGATCCAGCCCATTGTGTTTATTCCTACTAAAAACTACATTAGATTTATTCTTTTTTCTTTTTTTAATATCATTGTAACTCTTCAATGCCATCACATAAGTAGTAAAGTATATTTGACCTTTTTACTTAAAGTATTGTGCTATAAATTTGTCTTTTACAATATATGTCATATATTCTTTAGAATGTCTTATGTATTTATCTAAAAACCTTGTAAATATCATAACACACATTAGCTATGGTGTATTTAAGGAATATTTATGAATTATGTTAATGCTGCATTTTTATTAATTCCACCTAAAAATTATTTCCTATTTATATATTGTTCTTTTCACATTTTTTTTTCATTTTTTTTTTTTTTGTATACCTTCAATATGACCCCTTTGGTAGTAAAATATAGCTACCCCTTTTAATCAAAGTGATTCATATTAGAATATTGTCCTATTTATTTTAATTTTCTATCTCATTTTTTTTTCTTGGATGTAATATACATTCATCTACGTTATCCCTGTATGCTATAGTTCTGACATTTAAAGGCTATGATATGCATATGTATTAAAATCCTTGTAAATACCATTCCTCACAAGTCACCATCACCATCTTTATTTAAAATTTTGAATGTATGTAGGTGTCACTGTTGTGCCTCGATGGGGCATAGCAATAGATCCCCAGGGCACCGAACACTGTGCTCCAATAGGTAAGTGAAAAAAAACAGCCTTTCACTAATTCTAACCCTAACCCTCCCCTTCCATTACCCCAACACTAAAAGACCCTGGAGAGGTTACTCATTTCCCTAGAGCTGTCAGCAGCGGCGGGTCTGTGGTGAAATTGAATGGCTGAGTATACTGAACGGCACACTCAGCCATTCATTTAAAAAAATATATAAAAAGGCTGCCATTCAAAATAGAGACAGCAGAAAAAGAACTTTTGGCTGCCTCTATTTATAAAAGTAGCCGTTCAGACCGGGGACTCATAGACCTTGCTTCATGAAGCATTCATAGGCATCTATTTACAAACTTAATTTTCATGAGATAATGTCCATTTTCATGTGAAAAATTAAGGTTTTTATATTTACAAACAATAGATCGCCACTTTCCATGACGATCCATTTAAATATTGAAGCTCTCTGCCGGCCCATTCTTTTCAGAGCGGGCTGGCGGTTTCTAATATTTATGAAATGCTGGAGTGAAGTTTTACACTCCGCTCCCGTTAGTGCAGTTATCCCAGTGATCTCCCTATATTCCCCCCATTTCCTCCCCCTAATAGCTGTTATTAGGGGGAGGAAAAGGAGGGCATGTATGGGGTGACCACTGGGATAAACCAAAGTGTGTACATTACAAAAAAAAATACATATATATATATTTTTTTTCCAGTTATGTTTTTATAAAAAAAAAACAAATAAATACATTTAAAACGTTAAGATCAGTAAAAAAATAAAGAAAAAAGAAAAACTTACCTGTTCGGGAGACACGTTTGACTCTGAAGATTTCAGAGTCCCAATATGAAGACACTTCGCATGCGCAGTGTTTTTCATACCGGGACTTGAAATTTTCAAAGTCCCATGTAGGAGCCTCTGCGCATACACAGGACTTCATTCATGCCAAGTATAAATGAAGTATTCTGTGATGAGCCCAGAGATCCTCGCGGGACCTTGCAGGGCAGGTAAGTTTTAGTAAATTAAATGAACAAAGCTGCCAGGCTCGCTGCGAGCTGAAGCAAGCCTGGAACAGCTTAGTTCATAAAAAAATTAAGCTATATGTAAATATAGCCCATAGTATATATTTTATCTTCTGAATCTTGACTTTTGTTGGCTAATTTTTTGTAATTTTTACCTTTCCCTATTTTTCAGGTTTGACCGTCTATTTTTTAATCTGGCATTTTTTCATTCTTCACCTGTATTCCTCTAGCCTTTACTGCACTGAAATGGGTGTCCTGTGTTTCTATCAATGCAGTGAACAGGTGCAGCAGCATCTGAAGTCATCAGGATTGTTATCCCAAATTGTCCACAACATCGTGTGTGACGTAATCTTGACTGACAGTGTAAAACAATCACACTGCTTTGGTTAGTTGCAAATCTATGTGGGAGACCAATTAACTTTATCCATTACAATTAAGTTTATTGTTGTGATCTAATTAGAGAAGGTTAAAGTCTTTGTGGAGTGCAATGGCTTTAGCAGTAGCTCGCCCGCTGAAGTCTTGGCACATAAGGATTAACAACAATATCTAATAATTGAGTTTGCTAAACAAAATCTATAGGTGCAACCCCAAGGACATATGTTAGATGATCATCTTACCCAGTCTGACTCTTATCAACATGGTTAGAATCCTAAACAACATCCCTAGCAGTGGAATATTGGTCCTGTTGGATTTATTCTTTATGGAATCATGTGTGCCACATTAAACTTCCCTTACCTTGCAGCACCTGCATTATATTACCTTATAAATTGATTTGAGTGACCTCCATTTTGGATGTTTGTTTTAAAGCATGTCTCTGACAATTTTAGAGTAAGGACCAACAAACAGAGAAGCCTTATCATATATCTGTAGATGTATGTAACTGATTCTCTGTCTTTATTTTAAAGATAGAATGTTATGGTTTGTTACTGGGTAATTGCAAGAGTGCCAGGCCTTTTTGTATAAATATCAACAAGCAGGAGAGGGAGCGCTTCATGGTGCAGAAATTCTATTTTATTATGCCCCTCAGGGTCAACAGATAAAAACGTACCAAATAAAATCAGAGCATTAGCAGGTAAGTAAACAACCGCGGCTACAATACCGATGGGCGCCCAGCAACGCCCCCTGACGAAGTCTCATGATGAAATGTGTAGGGGCGGGCCAGTGCACAGGAACATAACACACGCACGTGGTGAACGACTCCCCCGTTGTTGTCGGCGAGAGGCGGCACTGTGTGGACACTTCAGGACGCTGGGCGCCCATTGGTGATGTAGCCGCGGTTGTTTACTTACCTGCTAATGCTCTGATTTTATTTGGTACGTTTTTATCTGTTGACCCTGAGGGGCATAATAAAATAGAATTTCTGCACCATGAAGCGCTCCCTCTCCTGCTTGTTGTTATATATACAAAAAGGCCTGGCACTCTTGCAATTGCCCAGTAGCAAACCATAACATTCTATCTTTAAAATAAAAGTCAGAGAATCAGTTACATACATCTGCAGATATATGATAAGCCACCAGCCACTTACAAGGCTTCTCTGTTTGGTGGTCCTAACGCTAAAACTATCAGAGTCCCAACTTTGGGTCATATATCATGTATTTTTAAATTGAGAGCTCACCCCCCGCAGAGGTCCCCAAGTCTCCAAAACAGCTATTCTGAAACAGTACCCCACAGAAACATAGAAAGTGATGGCAGGTAAGAGCCACATGACCTATTCAGTCTGCCCAGTTGTTCATTTAAAACTATACTGACCCTAGACCCTATTTTACCCTCAATTGAGTTTAAGATTTAAGATATCAATTTATTTATCCAAGCATGTTTAAACTGTTCACTGTCTGTGTTAGCCTCAACCACCTCAGATGGGAGGCTATTCCGCTTATCTACCACCCTCCAGTTTATTCATGCCCTAGTGTTCTATTACACCTTTTCCTTTCAAAAATGCCACCCTCCTCTAGCCGGCCACAACCCTTGATGTATTTGACAGCTGCCATCAT
>WWET01004468.1:60810-88773 GCA_011038615.1 Limnodynastes dumerilii | reverse complement strand
GTTCAGATCACGTTAAATCCTACAGATCCAAATTTGGGGGTTCTGAATTGAACCAAAGCATGTCTTAGTTCCTTTTGCCAATTTCAGATTTGAAATCGAGGAAAAAGACAATTTTGTATTCTGTAGAAACACTCCCTCGTGATTTTGAAGCCATTTTAAATAGGAGAGTTGAGGAGAGTTTTCCCTGATTCGGTATTGTGGATTTTTTGAGTGCCTATATTTAGGTAAGTTTGCAATTTAATTCTTAACTGTGAATCAAGTCCATAGATAGTGATATAGTGATACTATCCACTGGTGTGGGTAATATTATTGTTGATCTGCTTTTTCATAAATCAATTTATTGGAGCTCTTCTTTTTTTACAAGTTGTAAAAATAAAAACAGTGGACCTGATTCAGATTTGCGTGCGATTTACATACGTTTGTGAATCTGAAAGTAAGTGCGTTGGAGGGGAGTGCCCACCCGCCCTTTTTATAGAAATGATTTGCATTCGCCAATGTTACATGTGAATGGGACTAACACAAATGATTTCCATAAGTCTCCTTTTGTATGTAATTATAAATCAGGTCCAGTAAAATTAATTGTAGAAACTGTACTGCATGCAAGACAAATAAAATAAAATAGTAGATGCACACTTCACATTTAGCTTATGGTTTTGGAGCATGCTTTTCGTGGGTACCCACACGTAGCAGGGAGTGCACGCCCCCTGCACTTCCCGCAAATGATAGTTAATATGGACACTTACGTGTCAAGATTCATACTTTAGCTTTACGACTAGGTCTGCGGCCATACAGCCAGATTTACTAAGGGGTAGTGTAAGTAGAAAGAGTTGGTGTAGTGCCACCTCGGGGAGTGATTAGGTAGAAGTGGGAGGGAGGAGGGATTTAGATTAGCTGGGGTGGGTGGGGGAAGGCGGGTAGAGGCAATGTCCATGTAGTGTTAGATAAGGTTATTTCTTTGGCACTTGTCATTTCCACAAGGTACCTAAAAACGGGGGGAGGGGGGTGGGTTAGGGACAGGATGGATGCGTTAGGACTGTATTCACAGATATGAGTGAGTTATGTGTGGACAGATTCGCACCTATGTGCTTTTGTCATTTGCAGCTGTATGGTACTGAATAATTACACTATTGCCCTACTTATTTTTTTAGGAAAACACTCAATATACCCTATAAATTGCTCTAAATTAGTGATTTTAAGACACTGATGTTCATTTTTTTGCTAGTTTGCCAAGCCTTTTACTACAGTATCAGCTGAATCAATCTTTTAAAAAGTCATTTTGAACATCTGTAGCGAAACTCTTCTGGGTGATGACACAACTGTAATGAGATTCTCACTTGTTAAAATTACTGTTGTTCTATGTCTTGTCTCTTCTATGCAGGTTGCAGTATAAAGCTGTCTATGCTCAGTTTACATTCTAATACTGTATTAATCTCAAACATGTCATGATACAAAAAACACATTGTGTGATATTTCAAACTAGTGACAGTGGGCACTAATAAAGAAAGGTGACTGCCTGGTTTGTATCAGTATGGATTCAAAGCCTAAGAAATATATCTGACATATAATAAATGTAATACCACATAAAAAAAAAGATTGTTTAGATTTTTTCTGTAGATACTTTAAAGTGTTATTTTATTGTTATGTAGCTTCTTACAGGCTGTGCCATCATGGTTTATCTTAGTAAAGATTATCCTATGTGTCATCGTTTATGTCATCATACTATATAGTGCAGATAAAAGCTCTGCTTTTTCAGTCTTCCAGAATTAATAAAGACAGTTAACTTACTATGTGCTTAAGTCAGCTGTCAATTGGTACTGTGCGTCGGAAGGCAGTCTTCAACGGCATGGTGGGCCCACTTACCATGCGTATGAAATATGTGGGCATAGAAATGGAAGTCGTACAGTAAGGGAGTTCCAAAGCCCCTATGTACAATCCTCTGTTCTGGATGTGGCATTCCAGAAAATATATTTTAACTTAAACCAGTAACGCCAACTTACACTGATTACATCTACAGAAGGTTGTGGTATACAAGATCGACAGTCAGGTTGCCAACATTTTTTAAAGTCAATGTATGGATATTGACAAAAATGAAGTCAAAAGATCAGACAATGGCCCGATCCTCAGCTACGCCTGAGAGGGGAATTACATACTGCTCGTATGTTAATCCCCTTGTTTGAAGGTTGTGCGCATGAAAATGGCCTTTCCCCTCATTATGCATGTAACTCATTAGCATCATTAGAGATGCTAATGAGAGGATGGGGCAGGGGAAGCCCCATTATGATCAGGTATGTGGTCGTAAAAGTTACGTGTTCAGATTTACTACCGAGAGAGGTAGTGCACTCCCCACTCCGAGATCGGCTATAATGACCTTGGGCGCCTGTAGGTCTGGATCCGGCCTAATGTCTGCAGCCTAAGTCTAACCCTGACCATAAATCTAACCCTTGTTGAAGCATAACATTCAACTTAAACCTACGTCTTACCCTTAACCTAACTCTATCATAAATTTGAGCATGTTGTTGCCACATCCCAGTTTCCCAAAAGTTGATTTAATGACTCGATTGACGAAGCGCACCAGCAATGTAATAACGCTGCCGAAAATTACACCGCCAGATAAACGTGTTGACTTCCCATCCGTCAATCAGGTAAGTTAAGGAGACTCAACCATATCCTTTACAGAGAAAAAAATAACCTACACTTTAAGAGTTCAGAAAACAGAATGAAAGACATGTTCCCAGACATATTTTATTTAAAAAAAATTTCCATTTACATGACATTTATGTAAATAAAAAAAATTGCAACATTAATATTATCTGTAGAGTTTAAAACAAATTATATAATAAAGGATTTAAGGTGTTTCCAAATACCTCTCTAAAATGTTTATAAACAGCTGTAATTGAGTTCAGAATTCATAGCAGAGACACACAGCAATTAAAAATGACCTCTAACTGTTCTGCCTCGCCACTTCAGCTTGCATAGGCTCCATACAAAAGAAATATGTATAATAAAAAGCATGACTTTACAAAAATTCAACAAGCAACTAGGATCTTTGTACTACAAATATATAACTACTGTAGAACAACATATGCACAGCTTACAAAGTACAAGCTTCAACTTCTTTAATGTCAGCATGAAAGTTCATTTCTATACATATGTATTCAAATAAAAAAAAATGAATAAAAAAATGTTCCATTGCATTGGCCCTGATTCACACTTAAGTAAGTGCAAAATGTTCAAGTGCATTTTTACAAGCAGATATACTTCGCATACCCAGAACTCAAACATACACACAGAAACCATGGCTAACTGATTAACAGACACGGACGGCTGAGGACCAATTCATGCATCGGCACAAAGGAGTCTCACATTTTCTACTAATGTACAGTATATGTATTCTTCTTAGTTAGGACTGATTCACAAGTGCAAGTGCCTTGCAAAGTATACATACGCACAGAAAAAGATGGGGTAGCCCTCGACTACTCTTAAGTTGATTTATGTATGGTTTGGTGCTTGCTTGTGCATCTTGTATAAATGTTTTTAATGCCATTAGACCTTTAACACTATAGAAAACATTTCTATTTTCATTCATTTAAATATTTGTAATTTTTTATTAAATATAACTTTAATATAATGTTTTATATAAAAAATGATTATAATGATTTTCTAAATTTTTGTTTGAAATAAAAAATGATAATACAAAATTAAACATAACTGTAAAAAGCATATAAATAGCAATTGGCATACATTACAAAGGTAGCTCATTACTCCCAGGCACATTAAGGGTTAACCTTAAAATGTGGCATTATTATATTAGCAAAAAACAAATCTCAAAATTAACTTAATAGTAAAAAATAGCCTAGAGATAAATACAAAGAAGCTTTGAGTTGTTAATCAAAATTTACAAGCTCTATTATGGGGGGCAAGAGGTAGGGGTGTTAGCATGCAGTCTACCTCTTACTCCAGAAAATACATGACAGTAGTATCCTCTCCCAGTGTTGACCCTTGTGTGTCATTACCTAAGGGTTTGGGGAGAATAAAAAGAGGGGGTAGCCCTTTAAACAGTTGGAATACAGGAGGGAAAGTCATTCAAAAGAACCACTTCAGTTCAAAAATCAAGGTTGAGTCCTGATGGTTGTAATGTTTAAAGATCCACTCCATTTCAAGGGTGGCTTGTCTTTTCTCCATATTCCTATTGAGTCCATTTGGAGAAGAATTATGATGGGTTTTGAAGTGCATGGGGACCTTTTTTATATTCCCGATATGTTATGCTATTCTCACTTTTAGGGGATGTGATGACTATATTTACTATATTTTTAACATTACATATGATAAACCGACTAATGTGTGAAAGGTTATTTTTCACAGGGAAATCCATATGTTTTGAGTTATATCCATCTTAATTTCTCTACATGGAATGCAGACCCCACATCAATGGAATTCCTTTGTTCTGATAGAGCCTCCTTTTGCAGTATCCGGAAGGTTGCTCCTCACCAGTAGGTTCTTCAGATTGTCTGCTCTTCTGTAATTGAACTGCGGCTTGTCAGATAGGTATGTAATCAGAATGGGGTCTTTTTCAATAGTTTCCAGTGTTTTTTGAAAATGTTCTCAGTTTTCTTATGATTGGGACAAATTTAGAGAGAAAGGCCCAGTTTGTATCCTTTCTGTTGTTTTCTGCTCTTGGGGATGGGTTGATACTCTAATTGCTCTGTCGTCTAAAGACAGAATTTTCTCTTCTGCTTACTTCAGAATCTCTGGTCATAATTTTTCTCTTTAAACTGTTCTTTCATTTCATTTGAATTTTTTTTGGCATATGGAGTTATCTGTGCAATTCCTTCTAAATCTTCTGAGCCAGTTGTGATAATGTGAGCTGGAAATATCAATATAGGAGTATGAGTTTCTTGAAAGTTTTTCTTTTTATCGTTTTTTCCACTATATAAATGGTTAGGTCCAGGTAGTTGACCTGGAGCTCGCTGATATCAACCATTAGGTTAAATTCTAATCATTGTGATTCAGATGTTAGCAGAAAAGGTCTAGTACTTCTCTACCAACTTCCCAGAAGAAAATGACGTAATCTTTGTATCTGAAACATGACGAAAAAATCGCTACCCAACTATGTCCTTGCCAAAATTCCTATGATGCCATAAAGAGGTTGGCATAGCTGGGAGTGAATCTTGTCCCCATAGAAACAGACTGTAAGTAGTATGACCCTTCAAAGAAAAAATAGTTGTTGTGTTGTTATGAAGAGAATATCTTCCTCTAGGAGGTGGATAAGGTCCAAATTAATCTCAGATGTGCTCAAAGTCTCCAGGACTGTGTTAAACCTTTGGAATGATCAGTGATGATGTATAGTGAGCTGACATCCGTGGTCACCTTGATCATATTTGGTTTCCATATGATTGCTTCTAATTTGCACAGAAAATCAGATGTGTCCCAAGTAAGAGGGGGTCTCAAATGGCTATAGATAGTAGTCATTGAAAGAAGAAAGATTGCATGTGAGTGAGTTTCATGGCTTTGAATTCTTTTGTAGTTAAATTGGGTTTACCGTTGTGTTTGTCTATTTGTAATTGATCAATATCATCCCAAACCATATTGGAAAAGGTATCAATGAATTTTCCTTTAATGTGTTTTGGGAAAAAAAGTGGAGGGACCTTTAAATCTCTTTGTTATTACTTCTTTATCCTGAGTATCTTGTTCTTTATTTCCCATTAGAAATAATTTTTTTAGAGTTAGTTTCCTAATATATTTTTGAAAGTCCAGAAAGTGGTCAGATGGGTTGGTCAACTTTGTGGGTGTGAATTTAAGTCCTATTGGATTCCAGAAGTCTCATCATCAGTGAGTTCCTTGTTACTTAGATTAAACATGTTGCAATTTTCTGCTGGATTAGTCTCTTGTACTCTCTCTTTTTTGATTATTTTCTTGTCTCTGTTTTTATTAGCTTGATTGCCACCTCGGTACCTTCACTACCTTCTTAGCTCTTTGTTCCTCCCCTGTTCTAAAAAATGAGGGAAGTTCTTCGTTTGAGTGTCCTTTTCATGATAGTAGTCATAGTAATCTCTTCTGTAGTCAGTTTCTTCTCCTTTATGGTCTTTTTGTTTTTTTTTATACTCATAGGGCCTGATCCAGCGCTACGAAAATTCGCACGACGGGCGAATGCGTACGTTCGACCGTGCGAAAAACCATACACGCCCCTAACACTCCCATAGTAAAGTACCTGCATACGACGCCTATACCCTACACTGGGTACGACCGTCGCCAGTACGAAAATTCGCAGAAAATACGCTGAGCGTACGGGCTTAGCACGCCCATACTGTACAATTTAAATGGCTATCCCCGCCTCCCTGTAGTAAAACGGGCGCCCAGCCGACCATCGTAAAGAACGCACGCCCCGCGAGCGAAAAATACGCTCACAATACGCCCGCTATTCGCTCATGACGCTCGGGCGACCGGAAGCTGTCATACTGGGCATGCGCGTTGCGAATTTTTCCCCGAATTTTCGCATACGCTCGTCGTACGCTCGCTTGCGGTCGTTGCTCTGGATCAGGCCCATAGTCATAATAATTGTCAAAGTAGGCTCCTTCTTTTCTGTAGTATTCTTGGTATTCATATATATGGCAGTATCTATTAGGAAATCGGTGATCCGTTCTGTGACAGGTGACATAATCTCTGCACTGTTTCCTTCAGCGCTATGGTTTCTGGGGATTGTAGTTTGCTGGTAGATGAGTTTTTTTCTGTGTCTGCGTCACAGTTTGTGCCTCTACGTGGCTTTCCCTCCTGCCTGCCTCTGTTATGCTCTACCTTGTCTCAGTAGAGTGGTAAGCTCCATAGTCCTGGTGTTACTGTCGTGGTGCTTATCCTTCCTGGCTGTTCTGGATTAAGGGTCTTTAGTCTTCCCTAGCATTTCTATTTCAGCTAGCATTCCTTGTAGTTGTTTTTGTATCCCTCTATTGTGCTTTCCTTCAGTTGTCCACATAGCAGCCAATATTTAGATTGATACTTACCAATACTAGATTCTACTTTGCAGTACTTACCTAATTTACTGCACATAGTGCATATTCCTATTACTGCACAGAAGTGCAATCTTTGTTTACTGCACATAGTGCATATTCCTGTTACTGCATAGTAGTGCTTTCCTTATTTACTGCACATAGTGCATATGCCTATTATTGCATGGTAGTGCTTTCCTTATTTACTGCACATAGTGCATATCCCTATTATTGCATAGAAGTACTTTCCTTATTTACTGCACATAGTGTATATCCCTATTACTGCATAGCGGTGCATACCTTAATTACTGCACATAGTGCATACCTCCGTAATTGCATAGGGGTGCTTTATTCCTCAAAATATGAAATAAAGGGATAGAGAGGCTAGCGCCACTGGGACACCTCTGTAATGTTGGCAATATATAAATAAATAAATATATATGTAGACCTCTAAGTACGTCCAATGCTAATTGCTAGGGTCAGTAAAGTGCTATTCTCCATTCCCTCAGTAAAACACATAGGGATGAGATAAAAAAACTAAATATATATTTAGTAATACAATAATTAAAACTAAAACAATAGTAATAATAGCGGTCACAAAGTCTATACCCTAGTCCGAGGTGACGGCAGCATGCTAAGAGCAAGTCCCATAGATGAAAAAAGCAAGTCCCGGGAAGCATGTAGGCCTGAGGTTGATGACGTCACCGCTATCTCTGTAAGTTCTGGCTTGATGCATTTCGAGCGCCCTAGCAATTAACATTGGACGTACTTAGAGGTCTACATATATATTTATTTATATATTGCCAACATTACAGAGGTGTCCCAGTGGCGCTAGCCTCCCTATCCCTTTATTTCATATTTTAAGTTTTCATTGGGGATCTATTGGTGAATCCCCTGGTATATGAGCTTGCTGCCTTGGCTTAATAGCGCAATACTTTTTCCATTATTTTAAAATTATCGTGCTGTATTCCTCATTTACTGCATTAGTGCATTTCCCTTTAACTGCATTATAGCAATTCTTTCTTGACAACTCTTAATGCATTCTCTGTATTACTGCACAGTAGTGCTACCCGTCTTTTTACATACACTTGTATTTCCTTTCCTCCTTCCGTCCTCTTTTCTCAAGTCTGTCATTTGGTTCTCTGGTTCCTGGGCCTAACTCTATATTACCTCAGTCTTCTTTTCCACGCCTCAGCTCTCCGGGTCATGACCTGTTGTTGGGACACAGCCAAGTCCAACCCCACCATCAGGGGCCATGGCGAACATCACCCAATAACATAGACTCCACACCCAGGAGGCTCTGCTCGTATCACTCGTACCTTTGGAGGAACCTTCATAACAGTATCCTCATGGGTGGCAGTAGTTAGAGCGTTATTTTCTCCAGTATAGAACTTCTTTATAAAATCTTTCAGGTCTGGAAGGTTGTGGGTAATAGTCATTTCTGTGGTGTTCTTCCTAGGTTGTTTTTTTTCCATCCTGTGGTCTTGACTTTTCTGCATAATAGCCGGTGAGGTGGAAGAAGAAGTGAGTTTGGGAGGTTGGGATACTGTACTCTTTAGTATGGGGGTTGGTTTAATAATTTGGGTTGTCTTGGTCCCTGTGCAGCATTTTGTGGCAGTTTGTCTTCTGTTTGGTTGTTCTTTCTCACTAGAGAGACGTTGTTTTTTCGTAATGATTTCGGTAAGGCATTTTCTTCCCATAATTCAAAATGTTTAGATACTGGTAGTGATGATACCTTATTGTTCACTTCCTTAATTTCCATTTCTTTTTCTGTGAGTTCACATTTACAATTAATTTCATTAGTGTATGAGCAGGTGAGGAGGGTTTTGTCAAGGATATTACCTGATGGGTTAAGAGCATTTAAATAGAGGGGTTAATTGGTACCAAGTATCAATCACTTGTGAAAGGACGAATAAAAACATTTTAATAATTTTAATAGTAAAACATAACCACTTTCTTGAGCATTTACGGTGGTATATCATTTAGAGTAGAAATGGAGAGTATTTTTGCCATATTTGCCTGATTCACTAAGAGGACGCTGATCTGGGAGAAACTCTGTACTTATTCAAATGTATATACAGCAATTATATACAGAGTAAAATAAAATAAATATAACAGACAGGGTAAAATATGGTGGTAACAGGGTAGTCTATTACAAAGTATAAAGGATAGAAAGGGCACAAATATTAGGTAGAGTGAGGAGGATCGGGGGTGGAGCAAAAGTGTGTGGCGGGGAACACAAAAGGATAAGGGCCCTAATCGTAAGTGCTAACATGTTAAAGGGAATTGATTGAACTAACAGAAGACAGAAGGATGTGGAAGGGAGGAAGGATAGTTAAACAGGAGACCGTATCACAGGGAGAGTGGATAGATGTTATGAATACCTGAGGTTTGACACAAGGATTGCTGGAGACCAATATAAGAAATAGAGGTTTATTGCAGGTAGTAAAGTAAAAGAACAGAACTGTACAGAAATAACAGGGAATATCTATACACAAGTACAAAGTAACAAATTCCAGGTAAATACACATTTATGCGATAACAGATGTCAGGCAGGATATACAGGTAACAGACACTGGTAAATAGAATAAAGATCAATAACATAAACAAGGAACCTGAGATAACAATCAGAAATACAGACAAGTGGAGGCAGATTAAGGAACACGGCAAAGATCAGCAAATTAACACACAATAACAGGAAGCATGAAATAGGAAGCTCTGGAATTATGGGATAGATAAACCTAGAGCACAAGTGTAGAAGAACGAGCACATTAAAAGATTAGTCCCAGAGAGATTGTACAACAGCAGCCTCCAGGTCTGCCCCTAGAGGCAATACAGTATACAACAGTCCAAGATGTAACAATAGAGAAGTGAGTTTTGCAGGACCACAGCTTGTGCAATATATCTCTGTCCCCTGTCCCCTGGAACAATCTCACCTGCAGTGTTTCCTGGGGCCTCTCTGAGGCAATGCTGGCCTCAAGCCTAAAGACATTAGACCAGATCCAGATTCCAGTTCCGCTCATTTACCGCTCTGTTTTTCAAGATCTAGGTTTCCATGCTGGAAGCCTTTCAGGTTGCAGGACGGGGTATCGTGTGTAAAGCATGTACCTATCTACGTATCTAAAATAGGTGCAGGGTGTGCAGTGCACACTAGCCCCTCAGAACAGGGGGGGCCTGTGGCATGCATCCTGCACCCTGGGTTAGCTGGGGAAGGGGGGCCATTCAGCATCTATTTCTTTACTCTAAGATCTCCCGAAAGGGAAGAAATAGATGCCAAATTAGTCCCCCTTCCCCTGCTGTGGGACTGTCCCAATTCACGGGCCGAAAAAGGGGCTGGTGATGTAGACCCTGTCCCTTTTCTGCCCGCGAATCGGGACAGTCCTGTCTCAGGCGGACGGGGGAGCGGCTGTTCCGTGGAAGGGGGGGGGGGGGGCATGTGTAAATCCTGCACAAGGGCCCCCTCACTTCTTAAAATGCCCCTGCATGTACCATGATGGGAGGGGGTGCTATGCCAATCATATAATAAGGGTCTTATGACCACACAGCAATCTGCTATCTGAACTTAAAGCAGCAGCGGCATTCTGCTTACAGACCATTGTGCTAATATCAGCATACAGTTTTGCTATCCTCTCCTGCAATTAATAAAATACTGACAGATTACATTGAGTCTCCAGAAAGCCTCATGCAAAACAAATGCATTACACTGCACATGACCAAACATAAAAAAAAAATCGGTTTTAGATTTATCCCACAGATAACATAATAGGTAAAGCTTCACTTAAGACCTCAAACCAATGTTGTTGTTTTAGAAAAAACAAACAAACAAAAAAAACAACAAAATGGGATTAGTAATTTAAAAAATATACCACAACTTAGAGGGGAATAACAGTCCATTCCTAATACAATTCAACCTCCAGTTATATCTCCTTAATTCTTATGATACAGTGTTTAAAAAGAACAATGAATTTAGATTATATTTGTCAGTTTTTAAACAATTTCTTATTTTCAGTTATAAAAACAACAAACCTGTTATATTTATATATATACCTATATATATGCAGTACTTGTCAAGAGTCTGAGCACACCAGTGTATTTTGAGGAATTTTCAATTTAACTGCACAGTAAGGAAATAAAACCTGTTTTATTGCCTTTGTTTACGAAATAAACAGTTTGAACAATAGGGAACCAAAAAAATACTTGTTTGACTTTTAGGCAAGTTTATTTAGGTAGTTTTAGGTAGTTTGCTTTCATTGAAGTGACAACCCTTAGCTTTGATAGGCATTTTGCATATCCTTGGCATCTTATTTACTAATTGTTCCAGCTTTTGGAAAATGAAGTTCTGACCCACAAGTTGCCTTCCGGAGGGAATCACGTGACACACTAATATGTTGTGGTACACCTTTTGATCCATTATTCCGTTGATTCTGACTAAGTCACCAACTTGGTTGCCCGCGAAACATCCCCAAACCATCACATTGCCTCCTCCATGCTTAACTGTTGGCGCTCCGCAGTCTGGGAAAAAGCACTCACTGACTGGACGACGACGCACAAAAGCCCGACGATGCGAACCAATAAGTACAAATTTCAATTCGGCGGTCCAAAGCACCCTCCACTGTTCCTCAGTCCAATCCTTATGCTTCTTAGCCCATGCGTACCTTTTTGCTACGTTTGTAGCACGTAGAAGTGGTTTTCTTACCGCAACCCTACCACTAAGGCCATATTCCTGCAAGCGCCTGGCCATTGTCCTATCGTACACAGGCTGGGAGCGACTTTTCCACTACTCCCTTCCTATTTACGGAGCGGTCAAATGTCTCTTACGCTTGAAAGTAGTCACAATGAAGTTGTCCTCATGAACAGTTGTTGTTTTTGGATGACCAGTTTGTTTTCTTGTAACATTTTGACCGTTTTTTTTACTTTCGTTCAATAGCCCGACACATGGGGCCTGATCCAGAGCTACGAAATTGGCTGATTTCGAGAGAGCGTACGACCATTTTTTGCGTATTTTCGTCCAAAAATTCGCACTGCACATGCCCAGTATGACAGCTTCCGGTCGGCTGGACGACATGAGCGTATAGCAGTCGTATTGTGTGTGAAATGTTCGCTCGAGGGGCGTGCGTTCAGTACGACGGTCGCCTGGGCGCTCGTTTTACTACACGGAGGCGGGGATAGCCATTTAAATTGTACAGTATGGGCGTGCTAAGCCCGTACGCTTTGCGTATTATGTGCGAAAATTCGTACGACCGACGGTAGTACCTAGTGTAGGGTATAGCCGCCGTAAGCAGGTACTTTACAATGGGAGTATCAGGGGTGTGTATGTTTATACGCACGGGCGAACGTACGCATTCGTCCGTCGGACGGCACCGTCGTAGCTCTGGATCAGGCCCATGGCCCCAATGGATACCTTCAACCATTTGTGGATCTGCCGCAAAGGAAAACCTTTTTCTATCAAAACAATGATTTGAGCATGTGTTTCCACACTAAACTCATAGTTCTTTTTGGCCATTTTTGACTAATTGGAGCTTTCAGGAAACTTGTTGACAATTTGAAAGGTAAGAAAGCAGCACACGTAAGAGATTAGTGAGGAAATGGAGGGAGGGAAAAGAGCATTTCTTTCACACTTCAGCAATAAAACGTTTAGCTGCTGTAAAAATATGAAAATATGTGCCGCAATTTGCAGAAGGTCCCATTTGCTTTGTCATGAACATGGTACTTTATCTCTGCATTTTATGTCATTTGTTTATGTACCTTTGTTGATCACATGACATTCTTTCTGTTCTCAGCACTTCCTGGTTTTTACTCTTTGCTGTAGGGATTAGTGCACCTTAGTTCCAGCTTGTACCTCTGGTGTTTAGGTCTCCAGCGTTCTGCTATTCTCCATTGTTCCTGCCTCCTGCAACCATCGTTTCCAGGCCACCATCTTGGCGTCTGTGCACTTCTCCAAAGGGCTGCAACCAGGGGCGGCCCTAGGGTTTGCGGGACCCTAGGCGGATCACCCCCCCTCTCCTTCCCCCCCCCAAAAAGATCCTTTTTATTTCTTTAAAAAAAAAAAATTAAAAGGACCTTTTTTTTTCTTTTACATTTTTTGAAAAAAAAAATTAAACTTTTTTTTTTTTTGCAAGCTTGGCGGCCACTGGCAGCCAGGCTTGCATTTTGGTTGCGCGGGGCCGCAGAAGCAAGTACAGAGCCGCCAGGTCCATTATCCTGACGGCCCTGTAATCGCCTCCGCGGCCCCGCACGAGGCCTTCACTTCCGGGCACTGTGTACTCACATACACAATGCCCGGACTGCTGCGTCACTTCCGGGCCCTGTGTACTCACATACACAGTGCCTGGCCTTCACTTCCGGGCACCGTGCAGTCACATACACAGTGCCCGGATTGCTGCGTCCAGGCACTGTCGTTCAACGGCGCTGTGTTGCCATAGCAAGTACCTCATACCCAGTGCCTGGACGCAGCAGTTCGGGCACTGTGTATGTGAGTGCACAGTGCCCGGAGGTGAAGGCCAGGCACTGTGTATGTGAGTACACAGGGCCCGGAAGTGACGCAGCAGTCCGGGCACTGTGTATGTGAGTACACAGTGCCCGGAAGTGAAGGCCCCGCGCGGGGCCGCGGAGGCCAGTACAGGGCCGCCAGGATGATGAACCTGGTGGCCCTGAAACTGCTTCTGCGGCCCTGCGGTGCCTACCAAAATGCAAGTCTGGCGCCCAGTGGTGCCAGGCTTGCAAATAAAAAAAAAGTTAAAAAAAATTTTTTCATGTCAAAATTCAAAAGCGCGGGGCCCCGGGACCCGCAGGGCCATAGGCGGCCGCCTATACGGCCTATGCCGTCGGCCGCCTATGGCTGCAACCTGCCACTTGCCTGCAGCCAAGACCATCTCCACCATCATGGGCTCTGTCAATAGACAGTTGTGAGATACCAGTGGTAGTACATTTTTATGCATTTTATTTGATTATCATGCAGATGGAGGATTTAGCTACATCAGCCTGAATCCAAATATGCACTGCCCTCGTAAATTGTCAGCAGCAGAGCTGGAGTTACAACAAATGTGATCCTATATTCTTTACAGGTTAAGGTAGGTATTGTAGTTCACTCCTCTTGCACGTATAGCACTTTCAAACCCTGATAAGTCCCTAAAATATTACACACTCCTCCATGGAAAAATGGGTCTGACTTGTAATGAGGGATTGTGCGTAAGTGCTTAATAAAGCTATTACTGTACAAATTAAATACAGTAATAGCTTACACCATGCGTACACACTGTACACATGACATGTCATTACGCCCCAATGACGGAAAGACTTACTGTGCGCAATCCATAATTGTTCCTAGTATGTTCAGATGCCTAACTTCCGTGTTCACAGATTACTTACGCATTCTGAATATGCAAATGGGTGGACATTAAATAAATCTGGATCCAGTCCCTTCTGTCTAATCGCTTCTTGGGTAATCACTGTTGGGATAAGGACCTAAATCTTGTTCCCAATCCCTCTCATGCTTGTCCTGAGCTCATAGTATGGTGTCTATAAGGAAACTGTAAAAAGATGAAATCATCCTCCTGTGGCACAGGGATGTCAAGCAGTTTCTTAAGTTCAGTGAGTGCTGGGGAAAATGAAGATAGGGATAGTAGAAGGATAGTGTCTGAGATGAAAGAAATGGATGGAGGTTGGGTGGGATTGGAGTATTTCTGTTGGAGGGAGTGGAAAGACAGCCATGAATTCCAGTACCAAAGATCCTGATCAAATTGTATACCTTGTAGCCATCATGAAGGACAGTTAGAGCTGTCCTACAATGGCAGTAAAGTAGTAAGGTAGAGCCTGAAGTAGGGGAGACTTAGGAAAGCTTTAAGAAGGTGTGGATAAGCATGAATCACCTTCCCTCTTTTTTTTTTAAGAAACTAGGACTAGGCTAAAGAGTGTCCTAGGGCTCCCCTAAGTTCCTGTTCGTATTTTCCTTCTTAAGAAATAGAATACGAATGTTCTTTCCCCTACCCTGTTCTCCCTGGCTCCTTACCATACCTCCCCCCTCTTAATTCCTCTCTGAGGCTGCAGTGGCATACCTCTTCCTATTTCCTAAAGTACATGTGGTATTTAAAGACCGCATGTACTCGATCTACATACCTAAATGATACGTAGATTGTGTACATGCTCTACTATGCATGCGTAGTAGCTCATTTCTTATTTCCCCGCACTTAAGAAGCCCAAGCTTCTTAAGTGTGAATAAGGTCCTGAGTCTGTAAAGGAGATCATAGAGGAGGAGGAAAGGGTAGAGAGGATTGCTGAACAGGATTGCCCCCATATAGAGAAAAAGGGATTAGACTCCCAGGTGAGATATTTTAATATCCAGGCAAGCAAGTCATAAAAAAAACCCATCACCTGGCTGAGGTGGGAGGCCTGATAACATAGCTTAAATCAGGGAAGCCTCATCATCTATTTAACCTGGGTAGAATAAAAAGTGTGATTTGAGTCCAGGGATGACGTTTGTTCTATTTAAAATTTAAATAGAAGACTCTGAATTTCTACAAACATAGGAGTGGAAACTCTAATAGATAGGGTCTGGAAGAGATAGAGCAATATTTGTTAACTGTGATAATGCTGCTCTGCCACAAAATGAAAAGGTTTTTTTCATGAGCAGATGTCAGATGGGATTAGGCAATAAAGGCTAGGACACTAAACTTGTAGAATGAGTCCATGCTGTTAATGACTAAATATTAGAGCAATGCCAGATAAAATGGAATGTAGAGGAAAGATGTTGTTTATTTTGGGGGAAGATATTTAAGAGAAGCTCTTCTGAGTTAGAGAGATTGATTTTATATCCCGATAGCTCACCATATTTCTTTACTTCCTCTAATATTATGGATCAATCCGACAGTAACCACCAAAGGTTCAATCTAAAGGGCAAAAATGATAGAGATTGTTGACTTTCCTTTGTTCATTGCATCATAGGTTGTGATTTATTGTTTAAAATGTCCAAATATCTCCTTTCTCAGTTTACTTTGCAAAAGTCAAAAGATAGTTTGTTATAAATATACAAATTAAGTGTATACATTGATAAAATGCAACATGAATATAAATAATGACCAATATATAAGTAACAAGGAGAAAGGGAGTTTTAAATGTCACCTTACAGCATCCACAACATTCTGCTTTGATATGTCATTGCATGCCACATTGAGGTTAGAGATGAAAAGATTGTATAAGCTCTGTTAAATACACTGCAGATATCAGATTCACTACAATAAAAAAATGTATCCTTTGTTACTCAAGTTAAAATGATGGTGGTAGTGAGGTATGAAGAGTGGTCCATACTACACAAAAGCGAAAGGAATTGCATAACTAGATCAGAATGGAGAGGTAAATGTAAATAATGATCAAGAGAGTAAGGGCAAAACAGGTGCAAGTTTATAGCTCGACTAAACCATTTTGGAAAGTAAGGGGAGCTAATTAATTTTAATTCTTTTGTATGCAGGCAAAATACTTTACTTTTTCACATAGAACTCATATACTGCATAACTTTATGTTTAATCTATAAATTAGAGTTGAGCTAAGAAACACTCAATTCTAATTCTACTTTCACAGTTTTAATTTGTCTCCCCTAGCAGTTCAACATGGTATTTTTCAGGTCTACACTTGCACCTAAAAAATGTATAATTGCAGCTCTGGGTCATCTTCTATATGTGTATTTTGCTCTGAGTACAGTTACTACTGGAAAACCAGTTAATGTCTGTTTACCTACATTTGTGTTTATTCATTCATCATCATCATCATCATCATATATCCATTTGTACTCTGATCTCATTCATCATGTAATCTTATCTGCATTTGTATCTGTGTACTAGATATTAGTTACCACAGCAGTCATCCCTGTTTTACAAACAAATGCACACATAGGAAGCACTGATCTTATCTTGAAAGTGCTCTAACAGGTAGCTTCACCTTCAACAGAGCCTAAAAAGTAAACCAAAGTTCAACCAAAGGTCATTATGTAAACCGTAATCTGGAGTGTACTGGCAGAAGCCTCTCTCTAACTGATCATTCATATAGATTTGTTGGTTTGCTACTGATGCAGTGGGCCAGGCAATCCATATACTTTAAAAAAAACTCCACTAAAGGGGTGTGTGTGGCAACAGAAATCTTGGGGCTCGGTACAGTCATGTATTTGGGGGCCCCATCCCTCCTCAATAGTGTATTACAGGGGTCCTTCTGAACGCTGAGCCCATCACAGCCGTCCCCCCCCCGTCGCTGTGTTTGTCTGTCTGCTGAACGTAATTGCATAATGAGAGGTACAGCCTAAGGTGCAATGGCACACAATTTTACTCAAGTCACCCTGAGACAGACCTCCAAAAAGCCTTTTATTGGAAACCATCTTTTCTCATAATCCCTTTGGCACAGCAGATAATGTACTTGAACTGATGATATATAGAAACATTAGAAAAATTATTATTTAAAGAAAATAAATAATAAATAAATAAACCTTTGGGGGAAGACAGCAAGATGAAGATAGAAAAATATATAGCACTTCAGATTATCCCACTAGTTTTAGATTATGAAAACACCAGCATTTACCTTAGACAATGAAGCTTGCATGATGTGGAACACCATCCAAAAGATATGTACTTTCTCCCTTATACAACTCACTACCTTAGGTATATTGGGAATACCAGCACACCCCAGTGTGTATATAAAATATATATATATATTTGGAAATTTAAAATAATGAAGAACCATTGTAGACAAAAAGTTCTACCTGATGTTACATGTTGCTATTGGCATGTAAATATATATTACCTTGGTGCGGGTAATGGCGCCTCTGCTTCTGCATGCCATTAGCCATGTGGGAGCGCAGACCACACCCTCCCCCAGCTCGTGCGTGCTACCTTCTCCGCAATATATGGAGCCCTGGCTGTTGCTAGGCAGCCAGTACTCTAACCAATCAGGGCAGTAGAAGGAAGGGCTACTGGCCAATCAATGTTTAGCCCAATATTTTAGAACAAACAGTGCAGCTCCATTAGGTTACCTGTGCTTACTATATCTATGTTTTTCTCATGAGATTTCTGAATTCCCCAGCTCCTTCTCTTGCCTTGTGTCTCAGGTTATCCTGCCTCCTTGTCCCTTGCCTCTGCTTCATCCTTGCTCCTTGGTTCTCCTAGTGTTTTTCCCAGTTCTCCCCACTTCCAGGAAGTTTGAGATTTTGGGTGATTGCCCCTGTCTCCATTTCTTTTTGTTTGTCTCTTCCTGGCTATTTCCATCTTGCCTTCCCAGGGTAAGTTCACCTTCACTGTGGTCTACCTCTTCTATGCCATCCCTTTTCACAGGATTGGTCATCCTTCCCCTCATACTATCTCTGGGTTTTGATGTTTTAGCGTTAAATTGAAGTAGTGCCCAGGGGCCGTAACCAGCTAGGTGTCAGCAGCCCAGCCCCACCAGACCAGACTCCTAGTTAGACTCCGTGCCCTGGTTAGCTACAATCGTAACACTTGATATAATAGGGTGTACGGAAATGGAGTTGATATTAGAAATTAAAATTTTAGATCCCAGAGGACTAAATTTAGATTTTGAAATACATTGGTCACACTGGACTAACAAGAGGAAACTACCAAAGAGTCTGCAGCAGTGTAAGTAAAAAGCATATTTTATATATAGAGGCAGTACCTGATCTGAGCTGGAATGGCAGCAGATGGTACCAGTATCATATATAACCCTGGGTAGGATACTTATAGACATATTAGTATTAGTATGTATCCATGGGTATGGATTGTTGATTCTCATAAACTATATGTTGTTTTAATCTGTGTTTTGAACATAGACACTTTATTCAGCACTGGGTGATTTGATGTTCTTTATTTTTTTTGCATAGTTGTATATTTTGCCTTATTACTGATACTAGCAAATAGCTACAGTTTTTGAGTAGTCAAGTTAGACATTCCACAATATTGTTCCTTACTATGGCCTTCATTTACCGATAATAGCTACTACGCATGCCACCCATGGGAGGATTTTGGTAGCCCATAAACACCATTAAAATAATTATTTAATAAAAAAAGAAAGAAAAAAAACACTTTAACTTGAATAGGATGCGTGCCATTAAAAGGGGCGTGGCTTCATTCGCTTGTTGGCTAGACAGACAAAGCAGAGGTTTCACAGCACAGGACAGTTACAATAACAAGGGAGCAATTTTCCCCAAATGTTTTACATGAAGTGACTGTGTGAGAGGTCCATGTATCCATCAGTGTCGCAGCTTCTATATTCCTCACCCTGTATCAAATCCTGTTCACACTTTTTTCTCTTTATTTACACAATAGTTTTAAATTTTTTTTTTTACAAACTATATAATATATATATATATATATATTATTTATTTATTATCTCACCTTGTTCACCACATCCCCGAAAGTAAGATTTGTTAGTGTCATTCCTGTATAGCGCCTCAGGGCCAAGCTGAGGGGATCACTGGTCATTCCGTGCATCTGGTAGTCTACCTCTAACAGCTCTGCAATCGCCTGTAGACCACCTATGGATACCATGATACACAGACTTCACAAGCAGAGCCAGTAGCTGCAGGTTGGTAATGGTATGATAATGTTATGGAAGTTGAGCGGTGGCAATAGGGGAAGGGACCATAGATATTCATATGTTATATAACAATAGCAATACATCAAATGTCACCAAGTTGAGAGTGGGATACTAGAAAATATATGGTAGCCTGTAGCAACCAATCTCAATCTTGTAAGCTATGAGGTGGTCCAAGTTGACAAGGAATTCATATTAATAATGCTTTAGGAGCAAAAATACATAAAAATGTAATTAAAATAAAATAGATATCCAAAATCACAACATAAATTTTTTTTTTTACAACACAAAAAACAAAAAACGACAAAGATTTAGAACCAAAACCAAAACACTGGGGTCGGCGCTCATCTCACACATACATACACACATACACACACACACACTAATACACACACACTAAATGTTTTCTATTTGTGAGCACACACACACATATAGGATTATTAGGTTATTAAATTTATAATAGGTAATATATTACTTGAAACTAAACTAATAAATCACTTCTGAGCATCTTAGTCATTTGAAATGTATATCACCTTGCCTCAAAATATAACTGATCATTATATGTTCTGCATGCCTGATTTCTAAGCTGATCCCTGTACTGAATGCAAGGGTAAGAAAATGCTCAGAAATATTATAATGGAGTTTGATGATTGACCTAGCATAATAGTCTGAAAATTGTATTATTGGCAATGATTATTGAGATTGTTTATTAAAATTTATGGTGTTTATGGCATTTGCCTTATTATAATTATTAATATTTGTAAATGGGAAAATTGGAGGATACAAGTGAAGCTTAGCCTATGACATAGGAACTGATTTACATTAGCATTAGTCCTACAAGACCGGATTAGATTTCCACTGGATAAATCCAGACCAAGATTACTATTTGTCTCACATAGTTAACAGTATAATCCCTGAGAAATAGATGATACTGGTTCCTCTCAGAGCCTGATCCAAGAGATAACTAATATGCTCAAGGTATACTATAAAGAGGTATATTAATTCCTAAGTGCTATAAAGAACAGAGGATCATGTTGCCTACAACTTTACAGCTAACGTTGACAATACCATTATGTCTGTATCAAAATGAAAAGCCATAGAACATATTGATTTTCCATCTAATTGTACCAAGCCACAGACTATACTTTGTACAGAAACTGGAAACTTTAATGCTGGATTAGCTGACCTATGGGGGAATTTTAACAAAAAATAATTTTGAGGTCTTTCCACATGGCTGTACATTACAGCTTATCACTAGAGTTAATTAATGTTATTTTAGAGGCACTACAAACATCTAAAATTAGATGTAAGTTGTATTATTTGGTTTCAAATTATGGTGGTATCTTTAAGAATTAGTGCTGTAAATACAGTAGTTATTTAGGTGCGGTAGAGAAAAATTTCCATCCCCTCTCTTATATTAAGGTGTAAATTGGAAGTTGCTACCTACATTTTAAATATGCCTACACTACACTATCCCTGCATTACCTTCACAGTCACATCACTTTTCCACATAACATATTACACAACCACAGTTACTCCACTCTCCCCACAAATTGTTTGCATTGAATAATAATAAATAATAATAAACTTATTGTATCTCATTTAGATTTATTTATATATTAGCATTCTATTTATATGTTTTATTAGACATCATTTCAATCTTAAGTCACATTTTTCTTAAAATATTTAGCACTTTTTGTTGCTCATTTAAATTAATATGAAAATGTTTTTAATAATTATGGACTGGATCCAGATTTAAGATCGTCAGGTGATTTACGCACGCAAGGCATGTGCCCTCCAGATGTTACGCTAGGATTACTGCAGTAACTTTGTCCCGTCCGAGCCCATTTGCGTGCAAATGGGCTGTGCTTCCCTTCTACTCGCTAAAACGGGCGGGGGGAAGCATGTAAAGTGTACAGTGTGGGAGGGGGCTCCCACACTGTAGCGGATCAGCGGTCGTGTGGAGCGCTGATCCGCCCGTCGCATTTAAGGCAGGCTTATGGCAAGCTGCCATACCATAAAGCCTGCACAACAGAGGGGAGTGACAGGGGGTGTGCACTTCCCTCTGTCTCGCGTAATTTCAGACCCCCGCGCGCACGGAAAGCGTGCGGGCACGGAAAGCACGCGGGGGTCTGGATCCGGTCCTATATTACATAGAAAGTAAATTCACCAGTTACACAGACCTTTTCTCCTCCAACACCCACTATCTTTCATGCCCCCCTGTGTCTCTTTAACCACTACACATTTTCTTACTGTTACCAATGCCCACATATTTGTATGTCCCTATGTATCTTCAAACCCCCATGCTCTATTCCTGAGTGTCTGCCACCCCCACTCTCTCTTCTTTAGAAATCTATATAGTGCAAAAGGCCTGAAACCAGCTTCTACTATATAAATAAACCCCCCCCCCCCTTCTTTGTGTGTGTACTGTGTGCTTTCCGCCTCTTCCTGTCCCACTGGTGGAAACAGTACATACTTCTAGTCTGGATGTCACATTCATGTTGGAACACAAACATTTTCACAAGTCAAGATTGGGTCCAATGTTAGGGTACTTAAAAGTATCAGGTGACATTAATAAGCTACCTATGGGAACCTTGGAGTACAGGATCCTCCCACAGGAGATGGTGAAACAAAACTATTATCACACCCACAAGAGTAACAACTTAATGCAGGTTTTCAAAAAGATACTGTCCCCCTTCCGAAAAAAAATAAAAATAAAATAAAAACTTGCAAAGATAATAAATTTAAAATCTAAACCCCATTATTATGCTTATATATATATATTTTTTTTTTAAAGATTGTCTTTTTATTGGTTTACAGTAACAGCTTAATACGGTACAGCTATAACAAACCCCAAAGGACACAGATGGGTTTACAGCAGAACAAGAGAAACAGTGCAACTGGCAGAGATACAAAGGACAATTGTACATATTAAAACAGATTGTTGCCAGAACTTATGAGGTTGATAACTAGTGGGAGATACAGTGCTGTACATCACATTACAAACTTACAGCCGCAAGGCTGTTTTTCCCTAGAAGAAAAAAGAGAACAAAAAAGAAGACAAGGGGGGGGGGGGGGGACAGGTTTTTTTGTTTTGTTTTTGTGTACACCGTTTTTTGGTTTAAACAATTTTTTATTACATTACTGTTAGAATGGCAAAAAATAAATTAAGCTTATTATATCAATACTATGAAACATTGCTATCAATTTGAAACCTTGATTAACCATGTTATAATGCTTTCTAACATTCACAATCCAAGGTTATTGGAAGGGGGGGGAGATCAGTTATATAAGTAGTGACAATCAAGATATAGAGTGACAGTAAGCCACAATTGCCAGCGAGAGTACCCATCCCAAGACCAATTAGAGAAACAGGTTATATAACCCAGTATTTGGCGCATGTGAGTGCGTGGGGTGATACAACAGAAACCATGGGGCCCAAATACGTGTGAAAATGTGAGACTTATTTTGTAGGTAGGCTGACATTTTTTCCATGGAGGAGAGATACCAGATTTTGTTGAGGAGTGGCGATGAAGATGGGGGAGAGGGATCCTTCCAATGATTGGCTATGAGACAACGAGCCGCGTTTAGGATCTGGGTAGCAAGACGGTCAGAGTCTTTGTCCAACTCTTCAATGGGAGCGCCTAGGAGAAAAGCCCAGGGACATTTGAAAACAGGCATATTTAGCACCTGGGAAATGAATGTGGCCACCATAGACCAATTATGCTTATATTTAAGCTGTAGTAATAGTTTTATTTAAAACAGAAAACTTTGTTTAATACTCATACAGTAGGTTGGAAAACAGAAAATCTAATGAAACATGGAAATATGACAAACATACCTGTGACCTTCTTTTAATATATTGTGCAGGAATCTGTTTTTTCCTGACACTTGCAAATCTTGATTCTAATTTTCCATGTTCTTGTTAACTTAATGAGAAAGCTATGAAAAAAGGATATGTTTTCAGCCAATCATTAAGAAAACCCATTTGATATAGAAACCAAATTTACAGCATAGTTCAAAAGAATTATGCAATAATCAGTATAAACAATGTAAATATCTGTATTGAACTTTTTCAAATGAACATTCATGTTCAAATGAATGGTCAAATATTCATATTCACAGCATGTATTTTATTTGCAGTGAATACTAGCACTAATACTAACTTTTTATTTCTAGAATTTACTTGCAAAGATAACTAAAATTAATTATTCATATTCTCAGATGACTAATTAAATAATAGCTTTTTCACCCAACGGGTGGTTTCTTTAATAAAAGGAGTGTATCTAAAACTCTTCAGGCCAGATCCTGAGTTCATTACGAAAGCGTATTTATGCATGCGGCAGATGTTAGGAACTGTGATCGTACGTACCTTCCTTCTAAATACATACGAAGGGGTGGGTCATCCTTACGACGGCCGAAAATTTACTTTGTAGGCGGTGGGAGGCAACTTAAATAAGCCAGTATGGGCCGGGTTAGGCCGTTACCTGCGACAATCCATTATGTACGTCCGTACTTACACAAGGAAAAGTTAAGGTAGGGTTTGGTACTCGTAAATCAAGTAAATTATGTGCAACCGAGGAGTGTGCCTGGGGGAGTGCATAGTACTTACAATCGTGTAAATACATTACAAGATTGTACTTAAACTCCACTTAGATCTGACCCTTTTCTTCTAATATAGTGCCTCCACCAAGTCTTCTTTGTCTAAATATGTATGGACGTGTATATAACGACCACCAGGGATGACTTGGGGACCACAAATTCTGACACACAATACATTTGTTCTTTTATAAAAAAAAAAAAAGATATTTATTTTGGCAGTTAATATTTTAAACAGAATTACAATTATAAATACTAATTTAGGACCTTATTCACAGAATCTTGTGCTTCTTAAGTGTGGAAAAATAAGAAATGAGCTACTACACATGCGTAGTAGTTCATTTACGCAATCTACGTACCATTTACTTTAGGTAGAGGAAAGAGGTGTGTTACGGCAGCCTCAGGGAGGATTTAAGAAGAGTGGGAGAGGGGCGGTTTGGTAAGCTGCCGGGGAGGGCGAGGTAGGGATAAGAACGTTAGTATTCTCCTTTTTAAGAATGGCAACTTAAGGAAGCCCTAGGGCACTAGGGGGAGGTGACGGGTGAGGATGCTTTAAGATATATGCTTATCTGCACCTTCTTAAAACATTCCTAACTGTGAACACGGTCCTTAGTAACTATTTATAATACTTTCAAAGTAAACTTTATAAACCAATCCTAACACACAATAAAATACCTATATCCAACACCAATATGTATATGTAGATAATATAGATCATATCACACTACATTCTTTCATAATAACTAGACAGTAATCCAAAATTACTCTCATCACTTAGAATAAATATTATCTTTTTAATATTTTAATTCACATAAAACTTCCACAGTATAGTTTATTGCGATATCCCTCACTTCCTGTAAAGGCTACGGCTAGTGCACTTAGCTTACAGTTGACTTATATTCTCCAGATTTATATCTCCAAATGATATCATTTATATTTATATCTCAGTCTCTGAAATAAGTATCTCCAATGAATTATCTGATACAATGTATGAGTCTATATCACAGTCTGTAAATTTCCTGACACGTGTTAAATCTATATTTTCTATTCACATCAGGTATAACTCATAAAAGGATATGACAGCCTCTCAGGTTTACTCACAAGAGCCAGGGTTTAATGATATGAATACAGTTTCTGTTCCAGGGGGTTTCTTCCTTGATGATTATGTTTTTCCCCCTCAGACACTGTTTCTTCATATAAAGTTCTCTCGGCTTATAGGTGTTTTTCTCACAAATGCTAATTTCTAATATAGTATTTTTACATATAAAACTTTTAATAAACCAAACTCAATAATATATATCTGGCTTCTCACAGATCTGTCTCAAATTTTTTCTCCTCCTCACACATAGGTCTGTCTCCTCTCCCAATCACCCTGGTCTCGCCCACAAAAACCGTTATCTCTCTTTCCCCAATTGTAACTGATACTCTTCCTTGCCACTATATTTTTATGTGTATATATTTTTATCCGCCACTGGCTTCTATATCTGTTTTTATATCTCCATTATATTTGCCATTTACATTATTGAAAATTTCAAGGCATTTTAGTTAGTATATTACAGTTCACATTCTTATGTGTTCAGTCTTCTCTTTAAAATGACAATTTTAATTACTAATATATTACCATTACTTTGCACCATATATAAAACAGGAACTTCATGTGGTGCATTCAGACATACTATAATGATAGTATAATTAGGGGTGTGGGTTACCAGTACAAGTGGCTCTATTTTGAAAAAATATTCAAATGGATTGGGAAATTGATTGCTTCTGTCTCCAGGAGGAGAAGCAATCAATATTTTTCCTGGATCAAAACCCTATACTGCGAATGGTATATTTGTATGCTTACCTTAACCTTACCCTTCAACTATCCTAAACCTCACTTCCCCACAGCCTAACCCTAAGACTCCCCTACCCACAGACTGACCCTAACCCTAACCTTCCCCTTTTCTGACCCTAACCCTAACCATCCCTTCCCCAGAGCCTATCCTTAAAGAAGCCTCACCTCCCTTTTCGTGTCTGCAGCGGGGTCTGTGGTGGGTCAGACGGCTTCCGATGCTAGGGGTCTGGCGGCTTACAAAAATGGCTGCCTTTTGTCGAAATAATGTTTTCGGATCTCTCTATTTCTAAAAGGGGCCTTTCTTGCAACTTTGTCCCTACAATTAGATTTTTATTAAGGCAATGGTTTACTTT
Source organism: Limnodynastes dumerilii (assembly GCA_011038615.1). Classification (NCBI taxonomy): domain Eukaryota; kingdom Metazoa; phylum Chordata; class Amphibia; order Anura; family Limnodynastidae; genus Limnodynastes; species Limnodynastes dumerilii. Next base: position 62,440 of record WWET01004468.1, on the reverse strand, counting down.
TGCGTTTCAACTAGTGCTTTTTATGAAACATAGCTTTAATTTTAATGTGCAAAGTTAAACTAGGAAAAGTACAACTGTATACATTTCCTGTAATTTCAAAATGGAGTTTACACAGAAAAAAAAGTATTAAAAACAAGCAGTTATTACATAAATAATTTTATTTGCCCTAGATTTTCACACCAATTTCATAGGAATCTTCAAATCTTCTTTTAATCCATAAACTGGGCAAAACAAGAACCAGTTGTACAATGCTGTGATTGGCAGATCAACTTTTTCTAACGTTAGTGGCTCTCAAGTTATGTTAACAATCAAGTTTGCTGCAATCATACAGTAGGTGATGTTACAATTTGGCAGCCACATTGTTTTATGAACATTTTTTATTAAATAGTACGGCTACAACTGCTTGCTATAATCCATTAACATTACACAGGGTCTTAGTAAAGTATAGGCTTTTAAGAGTACCCCAACCACCTGTTTTTAATAGCTATTTATTTATTTATTATGCCGCTTCTCTGTGTAATTCTTTATGCATTTTATACATTTAATAAGAAACACCTGGATGCTGTGATTTTGATCATTTATATATTCTAAATCGTTGCTCTTGAAGTCCATCAGAAACAACTGCGAAAAATCCCCAATTTTAACAAATTTTTTTTTTTTGTATATTTCCCCCAAAACCTACTGGGGCAGATCCGAAATTTGAGAGTAATTTCAAAAACAACTGCAAATGCTCACTCAGCAAAACATATAAACATAGAAAGTAACGGCAGAAAAGAGCCACATGGCCCATCCAGTCTGCCCAGTTGTTTATTTAAAACTATACTGACCCTTGTCCCTATTTACCTCTTAATTTAGTGTGGAAATGCAGTTAGAAGTAGATACTAGAGATAATGGGCCGTATTCACAGATACATTTTTGCGTCAAATTGCGTGCGTATTTTTATGAGCGGATTAACTGCGCATGATTTGTAACTTTTTCCACACAAATTACGTAGTATTTACGTACGTAAGTACTTTAGGCACAGATTTATGAACGCCACATAGTAAATATGGATCTGTGAATATAGTCCAATGAGAGTTAAAAGGGTCTTTTCCCTTTCTAAACTCTAAATGATAGTTTCTTGAGTTGTGTTGCAGAACGGTTTTTAAAAAGCTACTTGTTAATTTTTTCTTTTCTTTGCATTTATTGCATGTAAACATGGAGACCTAGACAGAAAACATTACTTAAATGGTTGGTTATATTCCTATCACTAATGCCCTTGCATTTAATATGAATTTTTACAAATGTGTTTACTAAAATAAAAACCATTGGTCATGTGGCCTAAATGAGCCAGGAATAGTTGACTGTTGATTGTAAAGTGTCATTATGTACAACATGGACTGATACTGACAGCTGTTCCACTGTAATTACAATACTTTGTCAAGGCTATTTTTATACTATAATAGCTTTCACTAAGTAGTGTAATTACTGGGAAACAGCTGTCATTACAAGCTTATAATGTTTCTACTAAGGGCACTTCATCAACCACACATATAATGACTAATCTTGTGTCTAGTAGTAGAAATTCTGAATGAGTAAATATTTTTCAAAGATTTTTTGAACATAAAAAAATGTTGTGTATATATATATA
>WWET01004468.1:43330-58475 GCA_011038615.1 Limnodynastes dumerilii | reverse complement strand
AAAATAAGAATAAAAATAAAACATTGAAAATAAAAATAAATGAATATAAAATAAAATGAAAATGAACATAAAAATAAAAATAATAAAGAACAATCAACAAAAAACAATAAAGAACCACAAATCGAACCATGGTGTATGTTTAGAGATTAAAAAATATATAATATAAAGTACAGAGTAATATTCGGTAAGATATAACAACAATCATAACGATTTTTAAGGCTCATAAACGGAAATATTTAATGTAGATAATTTTGGTAATAAGTGACCCATACTGTTCTCATTTTTTGTTCTTAATGTTATATTGTTTATTTTCCATTTTCTTAGTTTGTTTTTTATTTTTTATATTTTTTATTCTCCACTTTTTACCTTCCATTATCTACTAATATACTTGTATTATGTTCGTGAGTAATAATAAAAAAAGAAAAAATATTAAGTAAATGACATGGGAAACAAAAAAGGGAGGGGAGAAGAAGAAACAATAGAATAAAGAACGAGAAAAATAATAAAGTCTGAAGCATTATGCTAATAATGGGGAGTCTCATTCCACACTAGACTAAATTTGAATTACACATATGTCATGTACACAGTAAACACAGGATGGAATACGTATTGACATAGTGTACAACCCCTAGAAGACGGAGCTCAATAAACTGTAATACAATGTAATAGTTACACATTTATAACCAATATTGAATAATACTAAAAATTACTCATAAACAATACGTAAAGGGAGTATAAAGGAGAGGATATATCTAGTTAATGACCTGTATCTTTAAACTCAACCATATCAACCATATCATTAAGACCCTCTGGAACCAGTGTTTGTAGCTGGAATATCCAGAAGGCCTCCCTCTGGCATAATTTGTTGTAACGATTGCCTCCTCTATCCGTTTCACCGATATGTTCGATGCCACAGAGAGAGAGAGGGCTTGGATGTCATTGGAATGAAATTGAGCAAAATGTTTGTAAAGTGTATGTGTTTTAGATTGTTTGAGAATGTTGTTATGATGTTCTCGAAAACGGAATTAAGCTTACGTGTTGTCCTACCCACGTACTGCAGGCCGCAACGGCACTGCAGTACGTAGATAACATAAGAAGATTCACAACAAATGTGTTGTTTAATAGGGAACATATTATTTCCAACATGAGAATGGAATGAGCTATTTATCATATGCCCTATAATTGTTCAAAATTGTCCCCCCCATATTAGGGCTTTACAGCCTAATAATGATGTTTTTTCCTACTTGTGTCAAAATTATCCCCCCATAAAAGTGGTCCCTATTTTTCCTTCCCTCCACCTATCCTATTAGGACTCTATATGATAAAGAGCACAATAGTTGGAGATTTTTTTGATGACAATTAAAGAGAATTAAAACTTTATTATAGGGGAATTAAGAGTCCTATTATAGAGACATATGTAACAATATTATGTTTACATATATATTACATATTTATATTCTATTAAATTACATACTAATATTTTTTGAGGCATTTATATTTACGTTTATGAACTCATTATTATAAATGCAGTTGGATGGAAGAATAGGAATGCAGAGGGGAAGGATGACATTTTCTCTTGTCCTCTCAACCATTATCTTGCAGGTTTAGTTGTCTCGATAAATTGATCGGTGTGTTTCTGTGTGTAATTGTGGGTTTCTGTTTACTGCGTAATAAAATACTGTAGCTACAGTAAAAACTTTGACTTTGCAGTAAACAGTGAAAATATTAAGTATAGAAGTTGATTCACCATCATAGTTTTTGGCGAATACAGAGTGGTGGTCAGGAACTTTTAATTCCTTCCCACTATCTATGACCTATGCGATTCCACATTAATGGATTGAAACTTACTACAAAGCAGACTGATTTAAATAACAATAATATTTGTATTATTATTTAACTTATTATTATTATTGGACTGTATCCAGACATCTGCTGGTGCAGCTTTGGGAATTCAAAGCTGGATCCTTAAGATTCAGATTTCTGTGCCCTTGGGTAAAATGTGGACGCATTAGTGCGAAGGACACTTGGCGCTGCCATCAGAATCGCCATTTTGCAGAAGTCTGAATCAGGTCCATAGAATGTGATGGCAGAAAACAGTCACTTGGTCCTTTCTGTTTGCCCAGTAAAACAAAACAAAAAAGACCCTTTTCAATTTTATTTGAAATTTAGGAAATCCTTATGTGTAGACAAAACAAATTCAAATTGTTCATCTAAGAGGAGAAGCTATTCCACTTATTAACTACTCAACTCAACTACTCAAGTAAGTGTAGAATCTCTGTGCGTATTTTTACGAGCGGATAAACTGAGCAGAACCCAAACATACGCACAAAAACCCTGGCCAACTAATTCACAGACACGAATGGCTGACTTAGGACTGATACACATGTCGGCACGGAATTAGTCCCATATGCGTGGCTTGAGAGGCAAGACTCTTAATGCAAATGAGCTTCACATAGTCTATTAATGCACAGTATGGGCGTTCCAACAGAGTTATTACTGATTACAGAGTTATTTATTCTGATTCAAATGTGCAAGTGCCTTGCGGAAGTATACATACACATGGAAAAAGAGAAGAGAAAGTTGATTTATGTATAGTTTGGTGCTACCCTATGTTCGATTCTATTTACATTAATTAATTTATTTTTTATTTACGTTTTTTGAATAAAACAAAAATAATACATTATATAAAAAGTGGATTACAATGAATTTACTACATTTTTGTTAGAAAAATAATAATATAAAAAAATAATAATATAACATAATTCTAAAAAAGTATGTAAATTTGTATGTACATTTCACAGGTAGATCGTTGCTACAAGGCACATTAGGGGTTAAACTTACAAAGTGGCATTATTATATTAGCAAAATGCCAATCGCAAAATTCATTTAAGTCAGATACTTGTGTAGAGATAAATAGAAAGAAGTTTTAATTGCAGTTAAGTGAATGCTAAGTAACTTTAATTACCTAGAAGGTCTTCATGTGATTCACAATAAGGAAACAGATCTGCACTTAAACCCACGCACCTAGAGAACCATCCGTGCATAGCAGTCACGAGACTGGGGGTGTGATTAACTTGTAGCATCTCTGAATCGCTCTTACAGATCTCGTCCGTGTGTATATTCAGGTACATCTGCAAGTCCGCATGGAGTTTACTCTTTAGTCTAAATCATGTCCTCTGTGAGTAATATTTCTGCACATTTCCTCTATACTTCCCTTTTTTTTATGTATTTTATATTGTGCTCTAATATCTCTTTCTTTAAAAATTTCATTCATATCTACCTGGTTAAACCTCTTGACATATTTGAAAGCTGCTATCATATCCTCCTTTCCCTTCTTTTAGTAGCTGTTCTATTCACATTCTCTTCCTGGAGAAATGACCTCAGGACTAAACACATTGGCCCGGATCCAGAACTACGTCCGTCTTCCATAGACGGACGTAATTCACTGAACAATAGCTACTGCGCATGCGTAGTAGCTATTGTACGTAATCTGCATATTGTTTCGATACGTAGATTGCGTATATGCGGTCTTTTAGACGTGACGTGATAAAAAGATCTAAACCCTCCAGAAAAGAAAAAAGTGGGGATGAAATAAAGGATTTGTTTAACCTTTCAAAAGTAACATTACCAGAAATACAGTCAAAATTGTTACAAAGAGGCTTGTCTTTTGCCCCTACATGTCCCCCAAATAAATTTAATTTGAGCATAGACGTTTTAAAATTTTCAAGAAATTTGACTTTAAAGCAACATTTCTTGAAACAAGATATTGCTGCTGCAGAACATGCGACCGATGAGGTCTTAAGGAGTGCATTGACTCCACAAGGGACTAATTTAAAGCCTAAATTCCATTATTACCCATTAGAGTCCAGAGAACCTTACATAGAATTGTTCACCGAATTAATAAAAAAGGATATAGAGAGTTTAGATTTTAACCAACCAAGGATAGGGTGGAATTTATCCAAAGCAGAGAGGAATGCATTGAAGGAGTTAATGGAGGATAAATCTCTAATTATAAAACAAGTGGATAAGGGGGAGGCATTGTTTTGTTAGACAGAGAAGCTTATATAAAAGAAGCGTTGAGGCTTCTGAGCGATGCCTCTACCTATCAAAAACTCCCTAATGACCCAACAAAATTGTATGTGCAAGAGTTAGAATCCCTGCTGAATATGGGTCTTTTGAAAAAATGCATTTCTTCTGATGAATTGAAATTTTTAATTAATAACTCATCAAAAATTGCAACATTTTATTTTTTGCCCAAACTCCACAAGAATAGGTCTACCCCTCCGGGGAGGCCCATAATATCGGGGATTGGGTCAATTACGAGCAGAGTATCAGAGTTTTTAGAAATGTATTTAAAGAAATATGTATCACATCTGGACTCATATGTAAAAGACTCCACTCAGGTTTTGAAATTGATATCTGCGGAGGCAGACTTTCAGTGGTGTTCTATAGATGTGGAAGCCCTGTACACCTCCATCCCACATGAAAAGGGTTTAGAAATATTGAGAAGGGTTTTACTGAAGGATAGAAATCTTACTCTGGATATGGTTGAATTCTTGATTTCTTGCACTGATTTTGTACTAAAAAGGAATTACTTTCTGTTCCTAGATATATTTTACTTACAGATCAAAGGGACGGCGATGGGCACAGTTTTCGCTCCCAGTTTCGCGAACTTATATCTTGGCGACTGGGAGCGGGACTGTGTCCAGACCCATCCACAAGTGTCGTCGATGAGGCTTTACAAACGCTATATCGATGACATCTTGATAATTTGGTCAGGGTCTGAGTTTGCTTTCTCTCAATTTGTGGAGAGTTTGAATCAAAATGAGTACGGTCTAAGCTTTACGTATAAGTTTGGTGGGAACCGAATCGAATTTTTGGATCTGCTTCTGGAAGCTCCATAAGTAGGGGGATCAAATATACACACTAGCACTTTCTTCAAGGAAGTAGATGCAAAAAGTTACTTGGAGTATAATAGCTGTCACTTGAAGAAATGGCATGAAAATATCCCCTATTTACAGTTTACTCGCTTAAGGCGGAATCAGACCCCCACAAATTTATAGAACAGGCACTAGTGTACAAAACCAGATTTAAGGAAAAACATTATCCTCAAACAGTTATTGACGAGGGCTATGAAGGGGCCAGGAATCTAAATAGATCAATGTTACTTAACTATAAGGATAAAAAGAAAGAAAAGACAAATGAACTCACAAAATTGGACTGTGCTTTAACAACTGACTATAGTTGTTAGGGCAATGTGATAAAAAATATTCTTAGAAAGGACTGGTCAATCCTGTCCTTAGACCCAGTTTTAGCCCCCCTTTTACCAAAAAACCCAAATATTAGATTCAGGAAAGCTAAGAGTCTAAAGTCACTATTAGCACCAAGCACTTTACCCATTTTAGAACCAGAAGGATCTTTATTGGCAAAACCAATGGGATGCTTTCCATGCAGTAAATGTAAGATCTGCAAGCACATTGATAAAAGTAAGATTTTTTATAATTTTAATGGCAGTAGAGAATTTGCTGCAAAACATTATACCAACTATAATACAACGTTATAGGAATATTCTTCATAAAAGTGAGAGCCATAGTGTGTCCAGGCATTTTAACATGTGTACACAAGGTAATACAATTTAAAAATTAAAGCTATTGAACATGTAATGACAGATAAAAGGGGTGGAGACAGACTGTTACGATTATCCCAAAGAGAGGGTTTTTGGATCCTCTCTCTGAATACTCTGAGTCCGAATGGGTTAAATGAGAGTTTTGAATTGAGACCTTTTTTATGAATTATTCTCTCTATCCTTGTAATTGTTTATAATTGTTGCAATTTCTGTAATTCTTGGTGAATTTATATATATTTTTTAACATTTTTAATATTCTTAATCCCCCCTTTTATATAGATTTTTATATTGATATATATAGTTCTTAAATATTTTAATATTTTAATATATTTATAATATATTAATTTTAATGATGTGGTTATGTAATTTAATAATTTAATCATTTAATTTACTATACCCAATATCTTTGCCTATTAAGGAATTCCCGGTAGAAGCAATAGGCAGCAGCAATTCATAATATTTTAAATAATATCATATTTTTAAATACAATTACTAAGTTGTAAGCATAGCTGTTACTTTGTTATTATTAATAGGAAAATTTGTAGACATTTTATGATTGTTTTCTTTTATATATGCTTCAATTAACATCTCTGTAATTTGTAGTTTGCATTTTGTAATATATATTCTGGTTTGTATGTTCAACTGTACTTGTCTACCAATGCACTTTATATATTGTGAACTAAACACAATACTGAAAGAGTTAATCGCCAGTTGGAGAGCAGGGTATTTAAATGCATTGCAAGACAGACCAGACACGCCTCCTGACGAAGTCCGTGTGACGAAACGCGTTGAGCGGAGCCTGCTGTGCCCTGGGACCATTCCTTTCGTATTCGCTTGCAGCTGTTGTGATCTGGTAGTGTTAGGGGACCTGTGTCTGTGGACGCTGGTAACTTCTTGCTGTGACCGCACGCTGGAGTGATCGTGTAACAAGCGCATTTGAATCAAACAAGCTGATTGATTCCATCACCTATGGTACGCCTCTGTGATTTTAAATCTGTACTTGTCTATGTCATCTTTTGAATAAAATTTGTCTGCACCATGAAGCGCCCCCTTTCCTCTGCTTTTTCCATTTTATACGTGTATAAATTACACATTTAATAAACACACTTACAAACATCTTTTCACACAAGACTTCTATGTGATTAATGTCTGTATGCGTGCCTATTTATAAAAACCGTGCTTTATCTTTGTAGATGGAATAATCGCCGATCAGCGAATGAATGTAATAACCATGTAATGTTTAGTCGCTGAAAGACCGCATGTAGCGGCAGTAGATTATGATACACAACACAAAATGGAGGTTGCTCAAATCAAATATAATATAAAGCAGGTGCTGCAAGGTATGGGGATATGGGGAGTTTACACAGATACAAAAGAAGACACCCCAGCACTCTTGCAATTAACCATCAACAAACCATAACATTCTATCTTTTAAATAAAAGTCAGAGAATTTGTTATATACATTTGCAAATATATGATAAGCCACCATCCACTTACAAGGCTTTTCATAAAACTGTCAGAGTCCCAACTTTAGGTCATAGATCATGTATTTTTAAATTGAGAGAGCCCCCTTAGCAGATGTCCTCAAGTCTCCAAAACAGGCACTCTGAAACAGCACCCCCTGTCAGCCAAACTCCTCTCCTTTTCAGCCAAACACCGCCCACAACCTTATTTGTTAAAACCACACCCTCTTTCCCAAAAGCTTTACCCTGCACATTTTGTGGCCCGTGAATTAGGACAGTCCTTCCTAAATCGGCAATGTGATGAAAGCCAAATCCATCCAGTGGATGGCCCAGTACAGGCTGCCTGTGTCAAAATTCTGCCCTGCGTACACCAACGGGAGGTCTAAATAGCACCCCAACCCCCCAGTATGTCTTAAGAGATCCAATGTTACCACTTTGTGACGTTTTCTTCCAAATCTATCATTCAAAATAAGCTCCTGCCAAGCTCTGCCCACAATTATCCTTATTTGTTCAAACCACATCCTCTTTTCCATAAGCCCCACCCTCTTTTACTGCCTGCAAATTGGGACAGTTCCTCCTGAATCGGGATGTGACTGATAACAGGTAAATAATCCATATTCACCACTGCTAAAATACAAAACAAAATAAACTATCACAAAACAATTGATATATACCTGCCCTTGTCTCTCTGGTGATACTTTGAAATTCTCCTCTGGAGCTGTTAAAAGAAGAAAAGCTTGGTGCAAACAATGAGGCAAACTAGGAGGCAAAATACAGAGAAAACAGTTATTTGGCTGCTTACTAAATAAACACTCAAATTTATATAAGTAAATTAATGGATAAAGAAAATACAAAATCAAGTTTTAAAAGATGGATAAAATGGAAAGATCAAGGGGTTCTTATCTGCAATGAAATGACATGTTCCATTGTTTAAGCATTTGAACAGCAAACAACTACAGTTCAAGAGTTATGTGTAATGTTTCACTGCATATAAAATAGATAAGTGCACTAATTCACTACAGGTTTCTATATAAAATACTGAAAAGTCATGTTACAGCCTTGATGTGTCTCTAGTGCATTTCCTTAGAGAGTCGAACATATTCTTAAATATGAATCCATACAAAAATATACAGTAACCTATAAATAATATTGGTTTTGCAGGCAAATTCTTAATCTGGCCTTTACGCATCAAAAGCAATCTTTTAACAATTTATTTGACTTGCAGAACAATTTGGCTCTTTCGGTACAAGTAACTGGAAAGATGAATGCATTTCCTAATAAAACATACAACTGGGACAATGGACCTGATTCACACTTAAGAGTGAGTTAGGTGCAGGCAGATGTGCACCTAACTCACTCTTCCATCCCCCGACCCGTCCCCCATTTTAAGGTACTTTATGGCACTTACATGTGCCATAGGGCTACCGTATGTGTCTGTGCCATGTCCGTATGGACATTGCACCTCGCCGCCTCCCACCCGCCCTCTCCAGCTAATCTAAATACCTCCCCCTCCCACTTCTGACTAATAACGCCCCGAGGTAAAGACTGTAAAGACCGCACCTTCGCTATCTACGTGCCTATCTATGCGCAGTAGGTCATTTCGTTCAGATGCGCACTTAAGAAGCCGCAGCTTCTTAAGTGTGAATCGGGTCCAATAATATTTAATTTAATAACTTTTTAACCAATAAAATGTTTTATATGAATTTTAGATTCCACAGTGGACAAAGGTGTAAGTAATTTTCAATGAGCGAGTTTTACTCGTTTGTTGCAGAAAGGATTGTTGAGGGTAATTGGATTTGGATGAAGCATTATATAAATATTCTGTTTTGCTTATGCAGATTGATACACTATGGTTCTATATTCTATGCTCTGCATGTGATTGTGATTTTACTGTGAGTTGCAAAATGTTCAGATTAATCCAATGCCATTCTTACTGACTAAAAACAATAAAACGTCCCTGACATTCAGGGTATACATAAAATTATTTATTGCTTATCAAGCAATCAACCTTCCTGTGTACGTCATGTGGTATGCTATTCTGCCCAGTAACCTAGAACCAATATTATCTTATTTAACCACAATTAAGGTCTCAGTCTCTTTGTAAATTGACTAGAGCCCAGGCTGGCATGTTTTTACTTACAATGAACAAGGAACTTTTTTTTACCTGGATTTATTGATTTATTGATTGCTATATCACAATGTAAACAGATTTTGGAACTGGCAGAGTTGAAAGCAGCAAAAAATCTGAACCCAGACAAAGCAATGAAAATTACTCAATGCATAATATATTTTTTTCCATGTAGGAAAAATATAACTTTTCTTATAGTAATAATAATAAATACAGAACCGTTTTAATTTAAAACTGTAGTTTAGGGAACCTGCAGTCTAATATCATCAGTAGTAGGAAAGTTGATGGAAACACTGTTAAAAGCACAAATTGTACAGTATCTTAAATATGAAAATTATGGTATCCCAAGCAGCATGGATTGACTAATTGGAGATTATGTCAAAACATTTTATTAATATTTTTGGCTGTGTCACTAAAGTAGTAGATCAAGAAGGAACTGTAGACATAGCTTATTTAGATTTCAGTAAGGCTTTGACACTCTTCAAACTGATAAAGAGGATGTAAAATTTGGAATTGCATTCAAATATGGTTGTGTGATTACAATCTTGGTTGCAGGACAGAGGGTTGTAGTAAATGGAATGTCTTCTGGAAATGGAAAAGTTTGCCAGAGGAGTTTCCAGGGGATTTGTAGTCAGTGTAATTCAATTAAGTCTCAAAAACCCAGATGCTCAATATATATAACAAAGCAATAAGAAAGGCAAGTCATATGCTTGGATGCATAGGAGGAGGAATTAGTAGCAGAAATATATAAGTAGTAATGCCACATTATAGGTTATTGGTATGGCATCACCCGGAATACTGTTGTCACAACCAGTGCCTGCAGTGATCTCTCTCCACCACCAGGGGCCTCAACACTCTCTTTCTAGCTCCTGCACTGTGCCTGGTGGTCTGAAGTTCAGGTCTGTGTCTGCATCAGGTGTCTGCAACTAATTAGTCAGATCCCTGACACCTGCAGGACTTGCATATTACCAGCAACTTCCAATCCTCCCTTGCTGGTTCAGTTGTCTGTCCTAGTCTGTTTGGCTCTGCACCTAATCCTTGTGTCTTGGAGAACCCCTGGATTTTGCTCCAAGCATTTACCTGAGTCCTTGTTTCATCACCATTCAAGTCTGTCTGCCAGTTTCATCACCATTCAAGTCTGTCTGCCAGTTTCATCACCACTCAAGTCTGTCTGCCAATTTCATCACCACTCAAGTCTGTCTGCCAGTTTTGTTGCCATTCAAGGATGTCTGCATTTACCTGCAATCCAGCTTCTGCAAACCGCCTACAGCTCAGTTCTACGCAAGTGAGCCTGGTAAGCCAAGCTATTCTGAACTGTTTACCTGCCTGTTCCAGTCCGGCTTAGTCCGGTCCTGTCAAGACTCATTGGACTTTATATTGCCTTGCCTGTTCCAGTCCGGCTCAGTCCGGTTCTGCCAAAATTCATTGGACTTTGTATTGCCTTGCTTGTTTCAGTCCAGGCTAGTTTGGTCCTGCCAAGACTCATTGGACTTTGTACTGCCTTGCCTGTTCCAGTCTGGCATATTCCGGTCCTGCCAAGACTCATTGGACTTTGTACTGCCTTGCCTGTTCCAGTCCGGCCTATTCCAGTCCTGCTAAGACTCATTGGACTTTGTATTGCCTTGCCTGTTCCAGTCCGGTATAGTCCGGTCCTGCCAAGTCTATACACTGAATTATTCTGCCTACCTGTTCCAGTCCGGCATAGTCCGGTCCTGCCAAGTCTGTCCAGTATTCTTAACCAGTGTCGCAAGTTTATTGCTGCCCCCCTTCCTGAACTCCTGTATTACTTTCTATGTTTTGCAATAAACTATGCTCAGTCATCCAAGTCTCCATGTTCGTGATAACTGTGTTAAGTTCTGGAGGCCATGTCAAATTTCTGATAAAGTCTATTGGAAATTAACCATTCAAATTTCAAATCTTGAAATAACTGAGGGTCAAAAAGAGTCTATATTCAGTGATCCTGATCCAGATCTGAGGGCACAGCAGCTGGCGTGGCGTTTCTTTGCGTTTTTTGCAATGTGCATGTGCAGAATGGAAGAGCATGCATCAATGTCCTATTCAGATCAGGTCCAGGGCTTGCGTTACATTACAGACATTTTTGTTTAAATTTCAACTTAGAAAAACAAATATATAGGCACGAAACCTCTGCTGCTTTTTAATGTTATCAATTATGAAAAATATACTGTACAATTAAAAAAATAATTGCACTTTATTGCAGCTTAGCTGCTGTGGGCCCATACTCTATGTGCTGTACATACATGCAATTCAAATAACACAGCTTTTCAAAGCACAAGTACGCCGCGCATTATGTGTGCAGATTTGTGCACAGATCGGCATTGGGGCTTTTAAAATGGTGCAGACTGGATGAGCCAAGCGCATTTTATCTGTGTCCAATATTGTTTCACCAAGTGGAAAACTCTGGAAACAATATGCACATAACAGGATAAAAGACTACATATCAGGATAAACAATTAAATAAAGGCATTAATGTAAGCTAGGAGATTCGTGGTAGGAAAGTGTTTCAGAACCACTACGAAATATGATCATAGGAACACAGGGGTGACATGGAGGGATACATGTGTAAAGTAGGAAGCTGTGGTTATTAACCTTTGGAAACTGGGAGACAGTCTCATAGGGAAATAGTTCCAGATGTGAAGAGCAGCACAGCAGAAGTGCTGAAGTTGGGAGAGTGAAGTTGGGAATGGGGCGCTGGTCTCTGGCAAAGCAAAGTTAATGGGTAGAAATGCAGGGCCGTAACTAGGGGTATGTAATAGGGGCAGCCGCCCAGGGAACCTAGCTTAAGGGGGCCACCAGTAAGTTAATATTCAATGTTAACTTGGTTTGGAATTCAGGGTCAGGGGCAACATTTTTCCTTTCTGCCCCTGGCTCTCCACCAGTAAGTTAATATTCAATGTTAACTTGGTTTGGAATTCAGGGTCAGGGGCAACATTTTTCCTTTCTGCCCCTGGCTCTCCACCAGTAAGTTAATATTCAATGTTAACTTGGTTTGGAATTCAGGGTCAGGGGCAACATTTTTCCTTTCTGCAAAGGTAAGGTTAGAGAAAAAGAGGTGAGAGAACTAGGTAAGCACTTTATAGTGTGGGAAATAACCGTGGGAAGAGGAGCCAATAGAAAGTCTAAAGTAGAGGGGAGACAGATGTTAAGTTTCAGGCTATAAAGATAACACAAAAGTAAGTGTGATACCTCTTACTATATGGTACTTGAAAGAAATAATATTCTTGTGTTCATCCTAGTAAGGCTAAAGTACTGTAAGATTTGAAAGGGATGCAGGTATGCAGGGAATTACAATTCGCCCTATTTCGACAACGATACAACCGCCAACTGAAATGCGGCTTTATTATTGTCGAAATTATTGAAATTGTTTTTATGTTATTCTTTTCCCAACACAAGGTAGAAAGAAGAGACAGGCTGCAAAAACTAAATCTTGCCGCATTCACATCTAGATTCGTCACTCGATCCACAGATTGTTCTTTTGCAACAGTCGCAAACTGTTTCCCTGCCGGTGTCTAAAATAGACACATAGGACCAGTTCCAGATACACGTGGGAAAAACCATGTTGATTTCAGGGGAGTCATATTTCATCTGTTGCAAACAGTATTAGAATTGAAAGGTGGCATTTCCCAGCCCAAGTCTAAATAATAGTGTAACAGTAAAGCTGGTCAGTATTTGTGTGCAATAAGAAAAAGCAAAGATATATCCTTGCATGCAAAGAATACAATTAAATTGACTCCCCCCTGAAATCAACATGGTTTTGCCCAATTGTAACTTTCCTCTCTTATATTCAAACTATGTATCTGGTTCTTAGTACTGACAAACCACACAAGCTTTGCAATGTGTAGATGTGTAAATTTAGTTACTTTGTGAACACATTTTAGCAGTCAACGGTAGATCTGGTTACACTGATATACTGTATGTTATACAATATTGTACATAGTATACACTGCAGGGTTTGAAAACCACACAGGGATGCTGTACTTCACATTGTAGATTGTAAAATGACACCTTGCTACAGCCAGTGATTAATCTAATCTAATTATATTCAAGTTTAAGGGTAGCGATTTATTTCATACAAATTTTATAAATTGCTTAGTAATCATTGCAATATATCATGTTCCAAATATTGATGCTAAAAACTGAAATTAATGAAGACGAGAGCTGTCCTAGGCTAGAGGACATATAAAATCCTCAGCTGTGGGCTGTTCACCCACCCCCCCCTCACAGGCTCTCTAGCCCTGGTGGGGTATTTTGGCCAATAGCATAGGGGTGGGTGGGGTTGCTGGGTAGGGGTATAAATGTCCTCCATTTTGTCTTTTTCAGTCTTGCCTGGTTTTTTCTTCTCCCTCTCTCCCTTCCCATTGTTAACAAACCTAACATGTTCTTTTGCTTTTCAGACGGGGCATAATTTGGCAGTAGCGGTCGGGAACAGCAATGTCTGTATAGCGCCCGGGGGAATGAGCTTGTAATCGGTAGGGATAGGTACACCCCTGGATTACGATTTGAAACCATGCCATGAGGCAGGGGTCTTTTCTGCCGCTGGAGGCGTGCACGGTAAAGGGGGGTTGGTACCCGTTTGTCCCTACCTAGGGGGGGCGCGTGACAGGGGATGCCTGTCTGGTTTAGTATGTCACTCTTGCTGCTGTTCCCGCCTGCTAGTTGTCGCCACCTATCTCTAAACTAATAGTCCTTATCCAATTCCAATTAATAAATTATGCCCCCTTTATAAATCCAAGAATGTGTCCGTGTCTTTATTTGGGTGTTGTGTTGAGGGGGGGTTGAACAGCTGATCAGGTGTAGGAATTTTATATATTCCATTATGGTCATGTGTATAGCTATGACTAGGTCGACTAAGGCAGTCCTAGCGCATGTGTGAGAATCCATGCTAACCAATCAGAACACATTTTGTTACATATATTTCACTGGGTTTGCAAATGAAGTAAATATGCTAACCAATCAGTTTCTAGCTAACATATTCTTGGTACATTCTACAACAGAGACAGTTATTTACCATTGAGACCTGATACCACGCTACCTACCAGCATCTTTCTTTCTAGTCATCTTCCGCTGCTCTCAACTTTTATATGAAGCCTTTTCAGACATCTGAGTCACTAATCTTTTAATATCCTGGCCAATTCTCCCTGCTAATGAGCTAACTCACTAATCATCTCCACAATGAGAGATGCAAATATTTTAGCAGCTATAATTTGTTTCATTGCATGAGACTGCTGGATAGATGCTTATATTTTCCTTTAATGACAATACTAATTTAAGCAGCTCCCTTGGCATCTGTGGTAGACACTATCCTGTTGACATTTGGGCAAGAAAGTCATAATGATGTCAGTGATCTCATGCAATCTCCATTGGTTCCATGTGTCTGTCATAAATAGCTTACAACTATTTAGACACAACTTTATTTACAAGCATAGTCTACAGTACAAGATAGATTTATAGGTTTAAAGGGAAAACAATTAGGAAAACAGTTTTATGTCCCACTTATCTTTACAAATGGATATTGTTTTTAACAATGGCTTTATAAGAGCCTTCCAATTTTTCCCCTCAACTTCTGTGGAATTATAATATATTGTATAGGTTTCTCACCAGCCTTTGTGCTAAGTGATGGGAACGTGTCCCAGATAAAGGAGCTTGGTTGAGTTAGCAAGGGGATGTTCCTGTTACATGGCGAAATAGCTTTTGAGTCGATTGTCCTTTTACTTTTGGTCCCTTCAAAAGTGGGAGGCACATATAGAAACCATTGTAATTCCTACACCGTTCACCTGATTTGGATGTACATACCCTCAAATTAAAGCTGAAAGTCTTCAGTTAAAGCACATCTTGTTTATTTCATTTCAAATCCATTGTGGTGGTGTATAGAGCCCAAAATATGAGAATTGTGTCCATGTCCCAATATTT
>WWET01004468.1:0-24346 GCA_011038615.1 Limnodynastes dumerilii | reverse complement strand
GCAGACATATAATATATATATATATATATATATATATATATATATATATATATATATATATAGCTACAAATACCTACACACACACTCGACTATGTGAAAGATAGTTAAGGTAAATATAACACGGCTTATACAGCCAATTTAAGAATACAATAGCTGAATGTATTTAAACCTAACAATCATAAAAGGCATGGCATATAAGGGTTATATTTTTGTGCTTGACTGACATAAGCTGTAATCAGTTACCAGTACAGTAATAACTAATAACAATTACTTAGGATGGCTAATCCATGGTATAAAATATGTCTTTATTAAAAAATACAGTTTAGCTTTAAGCAGGGTTGCCGATTCTCCCGGAATATCCGAGAGACTCACGAAATTTGGGCAGTTCTTCTGGTATCGCGGGAGAGCCGGCGAATCTCACGCAAGCCCCGAACCCCTATCAATCACAAGTGTAATCCCTAGAGTTACTAGGGTGGGTGAGACTTGATGATGCCATCAAGCCCTACCCATCCCCTTTAAAACCAGAGATCACACGAACGAATGACATGGGGCGGGGCTTACTGACAGTTTGCGTAAATCGTACAATTAGGCCCTGCCCCCTTGCAGTAATCTATGGCTTCCCTCTGGGTTTTGCCGGAGAGAAGCTTTCAATAGTCGGCAACCCTGGCTTTAAGCTGTATTGGCCATCTGGAAATTGATGGCCACAGTCCACGCAGGAAGGAAAAAGTTTTGGAGAGCCAGAAAGACTGCCTTCTGGGAATTGTATTTTATGTAGGATGACTGGAAAATGCTAAGTGAAATGATCAGTTAGTGGGCAGGGCTAATCGCTGAACTGTTTCCCCTTCATCTGAGAAAGAGAACAGAAGAGTTGCTTACCAAAACCTTATTAATGTGATCTCTGGACAGCCTGTCATCCCATTGGCTGCTGCTGTAGACTGTTTTCAAATATGTGCTTAGGGCTGTAGTCCCATGAGCCCCAATCTGGCCCTGTATTAGTGCATATTAAAAATGTATCCACATAGAGACATGTTCCATTTTTCTGGCCTAAACAAACAAAAACAAAAAACCCAAAAGAAAAAACTAGTTTTAAGAGCTAAAGAAATATAACTTTATATCACACTTTTCCTGATTCTAATTTAAATATATGAATTAAATTACAGCAAGATTCTGCAATTTGCATCTTCTCTGTACTGTGCTGTGTACTTTATATTGTCATGATGTTTTTTCAGGTATGCATGACAACTGATACATTATTGATTTACTCTACTTAACACCTATAAGCATGTTAAGATGGAAATGAATGAACATGAATTCTTTGCATGCAGGGAAAATGCTGTACTTTTGCACATAGATCTAAAATACTACCTTCACTTACTTCACTACAAGGACAAATCTTTACCTCTGTAAAATCTGGTTAAATTGCAGTAGGAAACAAAACTGTGCAGTTGATGAGGTGATAATAATAAAAGCTGTTTATAACACTCACAACAATTATGCATTTCTTGGAATCAATGGATTTGATATCTGTGATGTCTATTCTGGTTGAGAATTATTACACTTATGTTCTACCTTTCTGTGTCTCTTATTTAAAGTAACTTGGGTCAAGTTTTCAGTCACTAAAAGATTATAATAATATAAATGCATAGTATAACCTTTTGAATTAAAAATATCAAGTAAGAACCAGAATGATGTGCACTTTGAAGAATTTGTTGTTTGGTAGCATAACTTGGTAGAAGGTACATATCTTGAATTTAGATGAAGATAAATGAGGATCTAAATGATGTCACTCTTACATTGCTCAGAAGCTTAATTATCTTGTGCTATTCTACTACACTTAATGATAATAATTCCTTTCAGTGACATATAATTTAGGACAATCTTCTTGTTCTGTGTTCACATATAAAGCTAGTGCCATCACGGTGTACTATTTTAGCTAGAGCTAATCTTTAAATGTATATTTAACTGAAAGGTTTGAACAATTGCTGCATTGAATGTCTATAAAGATAGCAGCATATACTTCTGTAAGTGAAGAACAGCACATACAGTACAACAGTTACATACTGTTCCTAATTTATAGTAGTAGATATTTAAACCTTAATTCCAATTTTCTTCCTATTTGGAATTTATTCAATTCACTCATGATACAATTTTCTTAAATTTTATCTATAAGACTGGATGTATACTTAATAAATAAGGGCATCTTGTGAGCTGGGTCTGAAAGCCTTACCTTTGCGAGGGCAGGGGTGTGATGGGATAGGTTGTGTAAGTGAGTATGCTGGTGAGGGCTGGGTTAAACCCTTTGTAAAATCCAAATTTCTGTGCCATCACCATTTTAACAAAAGACTTTTGTAGAAAATGTATGTAAGGGTCTTGCACCTGCAACCCCATACGAGTGATTGGAGTGGTGTCCCCTTTCCTATATGGGATTTAGGATGCTGCAGGAATTCGGCATCTATCATTATTACTGATATCTGAATATTAATATTGTTAATTACTTATTAAACATAAAGTATATAAAATAAATGTAAACCTGCGTTCTGTGACAATTTAATAATGTTGGTTTTTTATTTCAAGCTATATCTAGCAAAATATATTTCACTATTTTTATATGCAGTAAAGCAACAACAAAATAAACCCACACAACTTGACAGGTGGGACAGACACTATGTCAAGGTGCGATAAGGAAAATGTGCTGGAGCTTACTTAACAAATAAACAACATGTTTTTATAAACTGCACATTCTATCACAACTAATAGTAGAGAAATTAACGGAAACACTGTTAAAGAAACAAATTGTACAGTATCTTAAATTCAGTAACTTACAGGATCCCAACCAGCATGGATTCACTGGGGGAAAAATCATGTCAAACAAATCTTATAGAATTTTTTGACTGGGTCTAGGGTGACCAACCTTCCCGGTTTGCCCAGGACTGTCCCGATTTTGACTCGTAAATCCCGTGTCCCGGCCAAACCCTTCCCGAGACGTGGAAAGTCCCAGTTTTAAGTAACTCACAATCAGTGATTGCGTTAACGCCTGTGTAGCCTGTGCTATTATGCATCAATAAGAATTAGCGGGAGAAAGTTGCTAGTCATAACTGCTATTCCAAAGGTGCTGCATAGCAATATCTTATAATTATATCTTATAATTAGCTCACAAGATGCATATTCAAGATCAATGTTACAACAGCTTGGTAACCCATGCTAACACCATGTAAACAGTACTGTCGGCAGTATTACATAAGTGGCTTGTGCTGCCGGCTGCTGGTACTGTTTACAATCATGTTGTTACCATGGGTTACCAAGCTGTTTCAACATATTGATCTTACATTTGCATCTTGTGAGCTAATTAACTGATATTTCAATGTAGTTTTGGAATAGCAGTTGTGATTAGCAACTCTGTCTCCCTCTAATACTACAGTAATATAGTAAAAAAAGGAGACAGATTTGCTGATCATCATTATTCCAAAGGTGCTGCAGAAGCGCTTGCAGTCTACATAGCAATATCTGATGATTATCTCACAAGATGCATATGCAAGATTAATATGTTACAACAGCTTGGTAACCCATGGTAACAACATGTAAACAGTACCGGTAGCAGCCGGCAGCACAAGCCGCTTATTGCATGTAATACTGCCGACGGTACTGTTTACATGGTGTTACCATGGGTTACCAAGCTGTTGCAACATTGATCTTGAATATGCATCTTGTGAGCTAATTATAAGATATAATTATAAGATATTGCTATGCAGCACCTTTGGAATAGCAGTTATGACTAGCAACTTTCTCCCGCTAATTCTTATTGATGCATAATAGCACAGGCTACACAGGCGTTAACGCAATCACTGATTGTGAGTTACTTAAAACTGGGACTTTCCACGTCTCGGGAAGGGTTTGGCCGGGACACGGGATTTACGAGTCAAAATCGGGACAGTCCTGGGCAAACCGGGAAGGTTGGTCACCCTAGACCCAGTCAAAAAATTCTATAAGATTTGTTTGACATGATTTTTCCCCCAGTGAATCCATGCTGGTTGGGATCCTGTAAGTTACTGAATTTAAGATACTGTACAATTTGTTTCTTTAACAGTGTTTCCGTTAATTTCTCTACTATTAGTTGTGATAGAATGTGCAGTTTATAAAAACATGTTGTTTATTTGTTAAGTAAGCTCCAGCACATTTTCCTTATCGCACCTTGACATAGTGTCTGTCCCACCTGTCAAGTTGTGTGGGTTTATTTTGTTGTTGCTTTACTGCATATAAAAATAGTGAAATATATTTTGCTAGATATAGCTTGAAATAAAAAACCAACATTATTAAATTGTCACAGAACGCAGGTTTACATTTATTTTATATACTTTATGTTTAATAAGTAATTAACAATATTAATATTCAGATATCAGTAATAATGATAGATGCCGAATTCCTGCAGCATCCTAAATCCCATATAGGAAAGGGGACACCACTCCAATCACTCGTATGGGGTTGCAGGTGCAAGACCCTTACATACATTTTCTACAAAAGTCTTTTGTTAAAATGGTGATGGCACAGAAATTTGGATTTTACAAAGGGTTTAACCCAGCCCTCACCAGCATACTCACTTACACAACCTATCCCATCACACCCCTGCCCTCGCAAAGGTAAGGCTTTCAGACCCAGCTCACAAGATGCCCTTATTTATTAAGTATACATCCAGTCTTATAGATAAAATTTAAGAAAATTGTATCATGAGTGAATTGAATAAATTCCAAATAGGAAGAAAATTGGAATTAAGGTTTAAATATCTACTACTATAAATTAGGAACAGTATGTAACTGTTGTACTGTATGTGCTGTTCTTCACTTACAGAAGTATATGCTGCTATCTTTATAGACATTCAATGCAGCAATTGTTCAAACCTTTCAGTTAAATATACATTTAAAGATTAGCTCTAGCTAAAATAGTACACCGTGATGGCACTAGCTTTATATGTGAACACAGAACAAGAAGATTGTCCTAAATTATATGTCACTGAAAGGAATTATTATCATTAAGTGTAGTAGAATAGCACAAGATAATTAAGCTTCTGAGCAATGTAAGAGTGACATCATTTAGATCCTCATTTATCTTCATCTAAATTCAAGATATGTACCTTCTACCAAGTTATGCTACCAAACAACAAATTCTTCAAAGTGCACATCATTCTGGTTCTTACTTGAT
Organism: Limnodynastes dumerilii; assembly: GCA_011038615.1. NCBI lineage: Eukaryota > Metazoa > Chordata > Amphibia > Anura > Limnodynastidae > Limnodynastes > Limnodynastes dumerilii. The sequence goes on along the minus strand of WWET01004468.1, from coordinate 19,153 downwards.
ATTTTTAATTCAAAAGGTTATACTATGCATTTATATTATTATAATCTTTTAGTGACTGAAAACTTGACCCAAGTTACTTTAAATAAGAGACACAGAAAGGTAGAACATAAGTGTAATAATTCTCAACCAGAATAGACATCACAGATATCAAATCCATTGATTCCAAGAAATGCATAATTGTTGTGAGTGTTATACCCCGTTCACATTACCACCTAAAAGCCGGGGTTTTCATGAAATTGCCGGGTTTCATGAAAACCCCGGCTTTTTTTGGCAATCTGAACGGTAACCCCGGGTCTCTCTAGCCGGGTCTTAGACCCGGCTAAAAAGAAGGGTTTTTGCCGGCTTTTTCAATAGCCGGCTTTTTGCGTTCAGATTGAGCCAAAAAGCCGGCTATTTTCCCTGCTGCCGGCTTCTAAAAATAAAAAAAAATAAAAAAAGCCGGTGCGTTCAGCTCAGTCTGAACGCACCACTGTGAAATTTTCTAAATTCTGCCCACTGCCTAAAAAGCCAACTTTGAACGCGGTATTAGACATCCAGAAGGTAAATGCAGATGAAATAAAGATAATTTTTTTGGCAAATATTTTTTTTCTATTATAGCAAAAAAAGACAAATAATCAAAAAATAAAGCTATGCTGATGGACCTTTATTACTTTGAATCACAAACTACCATGTCAGTTTGATGTCAACTGTACAAATTAAATATAGCAGTATTGCTGTTGTAATAAAGACTGAGCAAATGAAAATAAAATTACATGATGACAAAAAGGTACCAACAGCTGAGGTAAACACTTTGTGAACAATATAAAAACTGTGCAAAGCTTGCAAACTTGAATGACATAATGCTTAATTAAACTTCATCAATACTTTTCACAAATTTAAGCAGGCGTGCCATTTTCACATTCAGGACATTCTGATGTCTTTTTATGATGTTTGCTGTGGAGATACATTCCAGCACCATTTTCTCCATTTCTTGTGCAGTATTTCGAACCTTTGTTTTTTCAGTTATTACTGCCTTTAAATCACTTTTGTCATCCATTACGTCACCCTCTGTACTGCCATCAGATATGACAATTGGTTCTGTATATAAATATCGAGAAGAAATGTATATAGTAAAATAGACAGTGACATGCATGCTCTAAGTTTTACATATGTTTCCCTATATTTCTTGGATTGTTGTTATTTAGTCGTTATAGTAGATTTAGTTGTTTTAATTAAGTTATACTTTTATACATATTTGTAAATGTTCTTATTCATAGATTGAGATAAGGTTGCATAGTACTCCAGAATGACCATGACACATTACATTACTATATTTACTACAGTAAGTAAAATCAGTCATGGTATGCATAGAAATAGGATGGTTCACATGTAGACAGCATAGAACTAACACTGAGTTGTTATTGCTGCCTTGTGAGGTTTGGGCTCATATTTGTAAATGTTCTTATTCATAGATTGAGATAAGGTTGCATAGTACTCCAGAATGACCATGACACATGACATTACTATATTTACTACAGTAAGTAAAATCAGTCATGGTATGCATAGAAATAGGATGGTTCACATGTAGACAGCATAGAACTAACACTGAGTTGTTATTGCTGCCTTGCATTGTGAGGTTTGGGCCTCAGCAGCCTAAGTAAATTAAGCATGCCACCACAGGAAGGGAGATCCAATATAAACGTTGGATGTATCTATATAGCGCTCACAATAGAACTGCTCAACCCGAGACTGATTTGCTAGAGTGGATTCCAACCATTCCATTTGGAAGAGAAATAATCATTTCTGTTTAAAAGCCAAAATGGAGGTGTCTCTTTTCCCGTGGTGCTTATTGTTAGGGCAAGTTTATCTCTACCTTAGAAATTACATGTCCCCTGAGCAGAATACCCAAGATTGTCCAATTGGGATTAAAGGGAAAAAAGCTGATAACATGGTACATAGCATACCTTCTGACCATCACCAAAAGTTCCTAACTGGGATGCATTAGCAGAGCTAAGAACTTATGAGTGTCCCAACTGTTAAGTGTAGATTTTGCATATACCATTTAAGCTAACCAGTTTATAGATTTTTGTATTCTAGAGGCTTATGGATCAGTTAATAGTGTATAGTGATAGCTTTTGGTTAGAGTGTTTAGTATGGTATAGTAATAGAGATAGTATAGGGTCAACCGGATTGTGGCAATCTGCAGGGCAGAGAATGCTGCTTACTGATTTAACATAATGTTGTGCCTTAAGGAATGCAATAGAGTGCTGCCTTGTTGCTTGTGGGTAATGAGGGTTCTTTTCTCTGACTAATGAACTAAGGCCTGTATTCAGACCTCCGTTTTCTATGCCCATATATCCGTAACTAACTGAACTGAAATGACTGGGCATGCGTAGTCATTTTTGTACACTATTTACGTAGCGTTCGCTATGTAGATTGCATACATGCGGTCTTTAAGACCGCATGTACGCAATCTACATAGCGAAAGACTACGTAAATAAAGTACGGGCACAGAAAACGGAGGTCTGAATACGGGCCTAAATCTGTCACTGAAGATATGCCCTATTCCCTCCATGGTTGTGTATTATTCTAAAATTCAGGATTTCCTATAAAGGGAGATATAATGACTTATGGGCTTTAAGATAAAATTTATTATGGAGCATGTGCCAAATTCTACATGCAAGCCAAATGAGGCGGATATCACGAAAATAGTGTAGGATTTCCAGATCATAAAGATGTTTGTCACTGCATACCATAGGCGTATCTATAATGGGTGCAGGGTGTGCAGTGCACACAGGCCCCTCAGAATAGGGGGCCCTGTGGCATTCATCCTGCACCCAGGGTTGGCAGGGGAAGGTGGGCCATTCGGCATCTATTTCTTTCCTCTACGATTTCCAGAGGGAAGAAATAGATGAAATAGAATGAGTCCCCCCCTCCCCTGCGGTGGGACTGTCCCTATTCGTAGGCCGAAAAATGGGCGGGACTTACAGCGCAGTTAGGCTCCGCTCCTTTTGAGGTCTGCAAATCGGGACAGTCCTGTCTCAGGTAAGGGGGGGCAAGTACAAATCCTGCACAAGGGCCCCCTCACTTCTTAAAACGCCCCTACTGCATAACAGAGAAAACTCAACACCTCAAGCTCCCTATGCATAACTGAAATTATTTTAGTGAGATAATTTGGTTACAAAGAAGATGCCGATTTTTGGTAATCTGAATTCCTATGTAGATAAATCTTTTTGTGGTTCTGACGATGCCAGGTTCACCTGGCCAAATGACACCCACTTCATGCTGACTGTCCACCCAGGGTGCATTACTAAGCCAGGAAAGCTTACCCAGTACCTCCTGGGGTTCCATTAATCACTAAAGCAATCACAGTCATAATAGAACAAGAGTATATTTATTGTAAGAAAGATCACTCTATATGCACACAGTAAATGATGCCAGGCAGCTCTATCATATTATCTGTCCCATTCCACACTAGTCTAAGGAGCTGCTGTCACCTGAATGTACTTACTTTCTGAGTCCTGGGTGCTGGACCAACACAACAAATACTTCCCCCTATGGCTTTATTGCTTGTTCAGAGGACTGTCTGTCCTCCCAAGGTCCAACTACCTGGATGATCACAATCAAAATGCTGACTTTTATCAGCTCTCCAGCAGTGGGATGGGACTCAGTCACCCTGCCTTTGGCAGGTCATCCAAATACTGCAGAGCCACGAGTGAGTGAAGTCTGTAGCACATCCACTCATCAATTTCACAAGTGCTCCACATTACTTTTGGGTTCAATGCCAGCCCAGTTTAGAAACACAAAACTTCCCTCATGCAGTCTCCTTTACCCAGTTCCCAAATTCCTAGGGACAAGCTGACTCTTACAGTGATGTTTAAGGGTGGGAGTCGCAGACCATTGGCTTCTCCTCAGATAGGTGTCAGATACTAAAAGTGAATCAGTGACTCGCCATTGTCTTCTACTCCCACTGGTTTAGGCTCCAAAAGTCTGACTTGGACCTGGGGCAGACTTTTGATGTTGATAACAGCAAAGGTTCTGCCCCAGGTCAGCTACAGAGTTAAAGGCGTTATTGGCATCTAGGCTTAGGGGTATATTGTGCAAGCCTAAGCTCTGTGTAAAGATAACCATGGTAGCCACTGCTGCATGGATGCCCTTTACTTGACTGAAGTCTGCTTAGAATTATTTTAGCAAGTATTCTAAGTTGCCATTCAGGAGGGTAATTGTGCTATATGAGAACCCCAGCTAGGCATCCTTGTTAGGTTTAAGAACCACAATCATGTACACCTTGTCAAAGGATGGTATAATGGCTCCTAGCTTTGTATGGAATTATATAGTTATATAGTTATATAGTTGTGGTTACATGAGGCTGGATCCAGAAGTTTGTGTCCAATAGTAGATGTCACTTTGTATTGGTTTTTCATATGTATGTATTAGAGGTCTTAGTAGAACACTGTGAAAAATGACAGCACGATTCTTCTTTTATTTTTGCAAATATTGAATAATACATCATTAAAAGTTGAAAAATTTAGACAAATAAAATTTGAGCCATCATTATATATCTGCAAATGAATAAAATGACAACTACTGAAATTCACACGGTCTTGCAAAACACTTTAGGGGAGTCTGCTCCATCATATAATGCAGTGAAAAAGTGGTGCCATGAATTCAGATGTGGAAGGCAGTCATGTAAAGATGGTGCAAAAAGTGGAAGGCCTGTAGAAGCGAGCACTCCAGATAAAATCCACAGCCTTTTCATGTTCATGGCTGACTGTCAACTAACCATTCAACATTTAGAAGAAGTTACTGGATGTGGGGCCTTGTCCCTCCAAGACAATGCGTCAACACACAAGAGTCAGGTTGCAGTGGCTGGCTTGGACGCTTCAGGGTTTGAATTGGTTGACCATCGTCACTATTCACTGGATCTGGCCCCTAGTGACTTCATCCTCTTTCCAATGCTCACTTGGACACTTGAGCTTTGGACACTTATGAACGCTTTTGTGGGTAGACTTTTGCTTTTGATGACAATGGGCCAGATCCTGAGCTATGTACACTAGAGTATTTATGCTAACCACTGACGTAAAATCGGCAATTTGTATGTACAGCACATGCGCGCGGAAGATGTTACCCTACGTAACTCTGATCGTACGTAACTTCAGCGTAAATACGAATGAGAGGGCGTGTCTTCCCGGAATTACGCTTTGTAGGTGGAAGGGAGGTATTTAAATCGTATGGTTCGGGTTAGACTGTTACATACGTCAGTACTTATGCTTTGAAATGTTAAGGTAGGGTTTGGCAAACGTAAATTGAGTAAAGTATGCACGAGCGAGGGGAGTGCCTAAGGGAGTGCAAACTACTTACGATAGCTGAAATATGCTACGCCAACCGACGTAAAAACAACTTAGGTCTGGATCTACCCCAATGTCATGACTGCTGTACAGCTAAACTTTTTCCTGAATGGAATAAAGAGGTTGGCGGACCTATGGGAGAAGCGTATTGAAGATAATGGAGCCTATGTCAAAAAATAAATGCCATTTGAACTTAAATTTCTCTGTTATTCATGGTCAGGACACCAACTTTTGGATCTACCCTCATATGTGACTGTAGAACTATATTCATTGGCAAAACCATTGGTTTTGTGGGCCTTAAGTGTTTTTAGGTTTTTGATTGTTATCTCAACCTCCTCTATAGTAATTGGACTGTTCAGAATGTCTCTCTGGGCTTGTGTCAGACATTTAGAAAAGCAGCTGTAGCTGCAAATATCAAGTGCTCACTGGTTGTTAATGGATTGAAATCATATCACATGTTGCAATAATACTCTCCAGATCTAAAAGGATCAACCAAGTCCTCAAAAAGAAACTGAACATATATACAGTTGTGCTCAGTTAAAACTTAAACAACAAAAAAACAAGAATATTGCTTCCCTTGCTGGGAAAAGTTGCATAGTGCTTCAAAAGTCATTAATCCTTTGTTTACTTACCAATTAAGAGCTAACGGCTTCCTGATCAGGCAATGGAGCAGATGTCATCCATTCAGTATCCTACAGAAAGAATGTATAACTCATCATGTGAATTGAATGGGTGATATCAGCTCCATTGTTTGATTTCTGAAGGAATCCAGCACCTGCTAAAAGGTAAATAAACAAAGTTTTAATGATTTATAATGGGTTGCATTATGAGCAAATGAGCATCTTAGAATGAAAAGGTGTTTCTGATCCCCACTGTAAAGAGGCCCTTAGAGTATAGAAAATATTTATTAACAATAAAATTCTTAAAAATCCCACTTAATGGGACCTTGAGCTTGCTTGTTACTATTGTCAGATAAGTTGATGTCAATGTTAAAAATGGCAGTTTTTGTTCCCTTGTATGCATATAATATTGTACGTGATGTCACAAAATGATCAGATTATTGCTTCCATGTGCCTTAATAAAAATATATATATAAAAAAAAAAATTACACAAAAAAAATCCTGTCATAGAATGTCCTAGGCAACATATAAAAAAAATACAATAAACCACTACTGACCGTGTTAAGAGAAGCATTTCTATAAAGGAACGCAATTATACGCATGCACGTTGCAGGCCAAACCCCCTCACACCCATGACACTCCCCTCTCTCGACCGTGCTGTCGGTGACTTCTGCCTCCATAGACCACTTGCAACTTTCCGTGAGCAGTTGCGTGTGTATGTGTCCTCCATGCGTACAATTCTTGATTGTCATGCCCACATACCTTTATTTAAATGCCTTCCCCCACCCATTTTTATAAAAATTTTCATCTGCGTATTTTTGTGTTGCATATCCGTACGTATGTACCCAAGTGCGATTCACAAGTCCGTCCGTTAGGCACTTATGGGCGTATATTCTACGTGACTTGCGTATATAAAGTTACTACACATGCGCAGTTGAACCGTGCCTAAAAATATGCCCGCAAATCGCTGTAAAAACAGCTCTGAATACGCCCCCATAATACTAATTCAAGTGGAGAGCTTATCAGATATGTCCGACAATAATATTACCAGTGTCCAGAACCACTCTCTGATGAAACGTGTGAGGGGAACTCGTATTAGGCACTTTATTTCAGTCAGTCTCTAAGATCTGACTACTGCTTGAAGACTGTATAACTTGTTTTGGACATATTGAAGCAGCAGCTATATCATAAAATAGTGTTATGGGGCCAGATCCAGAACAACACTTGTGAGCGAATTTACGCGTTGCGGAGACGTAAAATCGCGTTTTTGTAAGTTCTGCGCATGCGCATCATAGAAAATACGCTCTCTAACGTAGCGTAAATGTGAACGTATGGGCCATTCATGTATGTGTCATGTAAATACTTACGTGTGGGCGTGCCAGAATACGTCTGAAATACGTTATGTAGGCGGAGGTTTGTATTTAAAGTGTACAGTATGGGCGTGCTTAGCTGCGTAAATACGTGTTGCCCATACGTACGTGAGCGGATCACATCGGTTACGTTGCCAAAAGTTAAGGTAGGGTTTGGAAAGCGTATCTTGGTCAAAATACGTACATTCAAGGGGTGTGACAAGGGGAGTGTATAGAAGGTATGCACACGTAAATACGCTACGCGAGGAAACGTATTGCAACCGTAGTTCTGGATCTACCCTGTGGTCAGTAATCATTTATAGTATTTTTTATATGTTGCCTAGGGCATACTTTTGATGGTATAATGTGTGATTATTAAGAATTTTATTGTTAATAAATATTTCCTATACTCCAAGCGCTTCTTTATACATCTTTTGTGTAAGACATGGCAGGTTTGCATCCTGCATTATTTCAGCCTGAGCAGTGGAATTAATTAGAACCCCTGGTAAAGTTCTCTGCAATAGATGTGAAAGGGGCCATGGTTCTAATTAGGTTTTGTAAGAAGTTTATCAATGGCCGTGTCAGGAACAGGTATGATTAATATCTGAAATGTACAAAATTTCTCTGTTAATTATTGTTGGGAACAAAGGGCCTGATCCAGAGGTACGCCCGCTGTCGCTAGGACGGATGTTGCCCGGCGTTGCTACGGCAATGTCCGATCCAGGCTGTAGGGACGCTGGAGGGGACATCCTCCAGCGTCCCTACGTTCACGTTAGTGCTGGTGGGCGGGGGGAGGCAGGTAAATGAGGGTAGGAGGGCGTGCTAAGCGGCAATACGCTCCTGTGCGAGCATATGGCCCCTTCCTTATGCCGGCTGAAGTTAGGGTAGCCTTCAGCTGGCGTAAGGAAGGGGCCATACGCCCGCACAGGGGGAGTGCCAGGGTAAGTGAACGCCGATACGCTGTGCTTTAGTAAGCACAGCGCATCGGCGTAGGTCTGGATCAGGCCCAAAAACATTTACTGTGGACCATTGTCTTCACACCCAGGGGTCTGGCTAGATGGCAAATGTCTCTAGATTAGTCACAGGAAAGGAAGCTGGTTAGATAGCATTCACATGTGAGGGGAGCTTCAAAGGACCTATTCGGCTGCAAATCCAGGGGACCTGTCACTATAGAGGTCTCTAGAAGCACACAGTCATTTGACCAATACCTGACACTAGGATCAAAGCAGTGTTCTTATTTTGGGGAAATTCATACTTTCTCATATTTGTGGAAACCCCAAACTTTAGAGAAATGACACTTGCTCTGGTTGGCGATACTTATAATTTTGGAGTTGGTGACATGTTTGAAAGGGGCCTTAATAAGCCACAGGGCATGTATATATCCTAACTAGGTATGTTTGGTAGCTAAATGTCCATCATAAAGTCAGAGATGTGAATATCATACTTGTATAAGTGGTACAACCACTAATAGGCAGAAGTATGGTTTCATGGTTTAGTTATCAAAAATCAGAAGCTCAGACCAGCCCTATACTAAGGTCACAGCCTGCTAACCAATCTCATCTCCTTGCCAGGGGGAGGAGAGAGAGACTGATAAGGTATCTTTAAATATGGAACCAGCCCAAAGCTTAGGATGGTTCCATGTGGGGTCCAGTTTGCTAGTCAGGGGGAATTATCCATTGTTCTGCTAAACCCCTAGCAAAGAAGTAATCTCAACAGGTGATTAGTTTCTGTTTTGTTCCCTTTTATTTTAAATTGCTGTATTTCTTTTATTCTGTTTAATCTTGTAACCTTTTATTGTTAAATACCCTTTTTTTTAATGTAAATAAGCATTGTACCTTTTTGTAGAATAAATCTTTCATTTATTTTGCCTTATTCATATTTGTTCTTAAAGCCCTACTCTCTGAAGAGAACTTGACTGCTTTTGGCTACTGTAACTGATAAGGGAAATAACTCACGAGGTGATCATTTCAATAACTGAGGTTATTAATCCAGGGGGGATTTTTAGAAATAAGGTCATGGGGTGATAATTCAGTGTATTATAGCCTTGTTGATAGGTTTGCGTTAACCTTTAAAAACGTGTGGTGGCATCTTGAATATTTGGGGTAAATATAGAGATTTCTCCTAACAGAGATGGGTGATGCTAGAATATTAATGTGGATTTAATTTGCTAGGCCCCCAGGTAAATTTAAATTTGGGTTTCCAAGTCAGGGATTCTGACGTAGGTGGTCCGGGTTCCTGACAGGCCGTTATGCTAATTACAAAGAGGAAAAATTTCAGGCTGCGCTAAATCTTAATATTAATAAACTCATTTATTGTATGCACAAGAATAAATAAAATAAGTACAATACTAATAATGGATGCTAATTAGCACATAAAAACCATATATAAAAAGGATGTGAGTTACGTGATAGTATATCACTAATATCCAGACCAAAAGTTTTTTAAGATAATTCACAGTGTGGTGGCCACCAAAAAAGATCTGTATAAAAATGATGAGTATAGGCTCCGGTTGCCAATTTGCATGAATGATCACTCTAAGTTAAAATAGCAATACTGTGTCCAATTAGACAATGTAGTCACAGCTTAAGCTTGTTTTCAAATTTGGCAACTCGTGCAATATTTACTCACTCCGTTTGTTTGTGCCGTGATCCACGTGGAGCGGACGGTGATCCCCCAACAATGAAGGGTATAGCTGGGTTGTTAGTAAGAGGGGTATTGCGTGGTAACCAGACTCATCAGCCTAGGGATCTTCCCCACGTTAGAAGTTTACCTTCGTATTCGCCGCGGCTCCCGTTCACTTATCCAGTGGCTGGCAAGCACACGGGCTATTGAGCGGTGCTGAAGGCTGGTGTTTACGGGCTCCACGTGACACTCTGTTGATCGGCACTGTATGTACACTGTTTTATACAGAAAGTTGTTTAGTGGCCACAATGAAGTGATAAAATCAGCTGGATACTTCAACACGTAACTTTACATCAATCCACGTGGATCACGGCACAAAGAAACGGAATGAGTAAATATTGCACGATTTGCCAAATTTGAAAACAAGCTTAAGCTGTGACTACATTGTCTAATTGGACCAGTATAAGATTTATGATCGTAATACTCACTCAAATGCTATCTGGAAACCATACTGTGTATTATCCACTGCTATTTTTTATTCAGAGCGAACATTTGTATTAATTCACAATATCAGTTTACATCAACATTTTGCCAAATCTGAGATTAAGTATCAGCTGTGATTACATTGTCTAACTGGACACAGTATAAGAATTATGATTACAACAATCACTTAAATGCTACTAGGAATCTGCATTTCCTAGTTACCTATGTTCCCCGTTTAATCATTCTTGCACGTTATTCTAATTGCTGTAACATGGCTACTCTTTCCACAAACTCTAATTATGTTGACTAGAACACTTTTCCAGGTAATCTTCCTAACAAAACTATTAATATCTAGAATGTAAGGTATGTGTTTTGCCTGTGATATCAGATGGGTTTATAACATCTGACAAGTTTATTTATAAGAGGAATGAGCAATGTATGCTCTATGAGTTTCTGTATCTGATTGACTACATGAATCTGCTTCCTTGTGTTTGCAAGACACATCATTTATAATGTGGTTGTGTAATACAGTTTTGGAGGCTTCACAAAATAGAGTGGGAAATTCCCTATTCTTAATGTTATTGTGATTGTAGTAGTTCTACTTCTCAATCAGAAAGGCTCTAAAATCCTGTAAATTGTACAGGTGAGAGGGGCAGGGCTTTTTATCCCATCGGACTCACTGGAACAACGTTTCGGTACCTTTTTCTGGAGTCACAGCGGGTGCGAGGCATCACAGTGGTGATGCGTGGCCTGAATAAAGATGCTGATGCGACCTTGGGGTGCAGAGAATGCAGAGAGCGCGCCGCGGAGGTGAGATCGAGGTGAGACCAAGGAGAGGATAAGTGGATTTGGCTGCAATTGGGGGCTACACTAAGGACTGAAACTATGAGAGACTGCACTAAGGACTGAAACTATATGAGAGGCTGAACTAAAGACTGAAACTGTATGAGAGGCTGGACTAAGGACTGAAACAATATGAGAGGCTGCACTACGGACTGAAACTATATGAGGGGCTGCATTAAGGACTGAAACTATATGAGTGGGCTACAGTAAGGTCTGAAACTATATGAGGGGCTGCACTAATGACTGAAACTATATGAGGGGACTGCAATAAGGTCTGAAACTATAGGAGAGGCTGTAATAAGGACTGAAACTATATGAGGGACTGCAATAAGGGCTGATGAGGGGTGAGTCCTGCACCTTTTTTTTTTTTTTTTTTTACATAAAAAGCACTGGAGAGGGGAATTGCTAAAAGTATATGGTGGACCAGAGAATGGAGTGCAATATAAATAGCTGAACAGATACTTAAGCTAATATAATTAAGTTATCTATTTTTTCATTTTATATCTGTGACACTAAGGCAATTAAGATATAGTTTATTCTAGAGAGAGAACCATAGTCTGCAGAGAGGTGAGTGTAGGAGCCATGAGTGGGGATACGCAGGCTCCAAAGGTGTACCAGTGTGTGGAGCATTTTAAGTCTTTAAAAAAGTTGCCACTAATTGCTTTGGGGGTGATGGCCAGAAGGGAATTTGGCTAACATAGGGTATCTACTGTGTTATCTTCTCTGAGAATTAGGCCTGGCATTTCTCATTGTATGAAGAATCTGGAAAGTTGTTTGTGGCATATACATTACTATAGATAGAGGATAGATTACTTTGTATGGTTAATAACAATGACTAGGAACACAAACAAACCTTCTGGATCATTATATTTGTCTAAGATAAAATACTTTAAATTGCGCTTCATAACAATTGCTACCACTTACTTTCCTGAAGGGTGGAACCATCTCTAATCCTCCAATGTGTCAAATGAAGGAAAATCAGGTCAGGGCATGACTTCCTAAGGTTTATCGAGGAATGAAGGTCTCCAACATTAAATGAGCTAAACTTAAAGGATGGTGTATGGACCTCATCTTGTGTGATTCTAACACCCTCAGACAGCAATAACCGTTGCAAGATGTGCTTTGAAGTTTGGCTGTACCCTCATCCCCTGCAATAGAAGGGCCAATTTGGAGCATGACTAATTGTGCAGAAAAACTCATAGGGTCAGATTTATTAAGCTGCAGGAAAGGAAAAGTGGAGACGTTGCCCATTGCAACCAGATTCTAGCTTTTACTTTACTATTACATATTGGAAATTACGAGGCTGAATTTGGCTTCTTATTGGGCCAGCTTCTTATTCACTTCTTATTCAGACTCCAGCTTCTTATTCACTTCTTATTCAGACTCCAGCTTCTTATTCACTTCTTATTCAGGCTCCAGCTTCTTATTCATTATATGTTATTTTAAAACAATCAAATGTAGTTCAAAAAAACGTGAACATTGTAAAAACTGAAAAAAATATCTCTTACACACATTTTTATTTTATTTTGATTTGCCAAGTAATATTTTGGGCATGAAATAGGGTGGCAAAGTGGGCACAGACACTATATGTCACCATTTTGAATAAGTAGCTGTAGTTTTGCAAGGGTTAAATGGCCTTAAGTAATACATTTTACACTGGGAATCAACAGAGGGTGGTCACTTGCACTCGACCAACAATTATTATGCATTGCCCGACAGTGTTTTGGGCATGAGATAGGGTGGCAAAGTGGGCACAGACACTATATGTGACCACTTTGAATAAGTAGCTGTAGTTTTTCAAAGGTTAAATGGCATTGGGCAATAAATTTTACACCTGGAATCAACAGAGAGTGTTCACTTGCAGTTGAACCACAATTATTTTGCATTGCCCAACCGCGTTTTGGGCATGACTGTGGCAAAGTGGGCACAGACACTATATTTGACCATTTTGAATAAGTAGCTGTAGTGTTGCAAGGGTTAAATGGCCTTGGGCAATACATTTTACACTTGGAATCAACAGAGAGTGGTCACTTACACTTGACCCACATTCATTTTGCATTGCCCGACAACATTTTGGGCATGAAAAGGTTGGCATAGTGGGCACAGGGACCAAGTTTGATCATTTTGAATAAGTAGCTGTAGTGTTGCAAGGGTTAAATGGCCTTGGGCAATACATTTAACACAATTTTTTGCAATTTTTTGGAATACTTAAGTTCAATAAAGAAGAGTTTATTAAAATTTTTTGCTTACTATGCATTACTCAATGGCATAAAAATGAAGCTAAAAAGGGTATAAATATTACTGTTGCATCTTAGTGGCTCTCTAAAGTATCATGCTTTCAAAAGGGGTTATAACCATTGCAAAACTACAGCTACTTATTCAAAATGGTCAAATATAGTGTATGTGCCCACTTTGCCACCCTATTTCATGGCCAAAACGCTGTTGGGCAATGCAAAATAATTGTGGGTGTAATGTAAGTGGCCACCCTCTGTTGATTCCAAGTGTAAAATATATTGCCCAAGGCCATTTAACCCTTACAACACTGCAGCTACTTATTCAAAATGGTCACATATAGTGTCTGTGCCCACTTTTCCACCATTTCATGCCCAAAACGTTGTCGGGTAAAATAATTGTGGGTCAAGTGCAAGTGGCCACTTTTTGTTGATTCCAAGTGTAAAATGTATTGCCCAAGGACATTTAACCCTTGCAACACTACAGCTACTTATTCAAAATGGTCAAACTTAAACTTGGTCCCTGTGCCCACTTTGCCAACCTTTTTCATGCCCAAAATGTTGTCGGGCAATGCAAAATGAATGTGTGTCAAGTGTAAGTGACCACTCTCTGTTGCTTTCAAGTGTAAAATGTATTGCCCAAGGCCATTTACCCCTTGCAACAGTACAGCTACTTATTCAAAATGATCAAACTTGGTCCCTGTGCCCACTATGCCAACCTTTTCATGCCCAAAATGTTGTCGGCAATGTAAAATAATTGTGGGTCAAGTGTAAGTGACCACTCTCTGTTGATTCCAAGTGTAATATTTATTGCCCAACGCCATTTAACCCTTGCAACACTACAGCAACTTATTCAAAATGGTGAAATATAGTGTCTGTGCCCACTTTGCCACCCTATTTCATGCCCAAAATCTTACTTGGCAAATCAAAATAAAATTTAAATGTGTTTAAGAGATAATTTTTTAAGTTTCTACAATGTTCACGTTTTTTTACACTACATTTTGTTTTAAAATAACATATAATGAATAAGAAGCTGGAGTCTGAATAAGAAGTGAATAAGAAGCTGGAGTCTGAATAAGAAGTGAAAAAGAAGCTGGAGCCTGAATAAGAAGTGAAAAAGAAGCTGGCCGAATAAGAAGCCAAATTCAGCCTCGTTTGGAAATTGTCAGCTAGAATCTGGTTCTAGCTGACAATTTCCAATATGTAATAGGAAAGTGAGAGCTAGAATCTGGTTGCAATGGGCAACATCTCCACTTTTTCTTTCCCGCAGCTTAGTAGATATGGCCCATAGTAAGATAACAAAATTTTCCAAACTTAAAGGTTTTGCATTAAAAAGGTTACAATAGTTTAGGTTTTAAGTATGAATATTCTGTTGTAAGGATATGTAGGTTGCTTGGAAGGTGTGTGTGCTCTTTATACATTGAAATAAATGCACTGTAATGCTACTGTGGCACATTGACAGTCTCAATAAGATGACCATAGTTGGTTTACTTGAACAATGCTATTAATAACTATAAAAACTGCTGTTATATGCGTAAGCAGTACAAATAATTGCCAGCTGTTGTTTGTTCTGTGTTTATTTAATGAATAATTAAATATTCAATAATGTAACACTAAGGAATAATGTCAACCTGTCATACAAAAACATAAATGTCACACAGATTGACAATTGACACAAACTCTTCAACTCACATAATTTGTTTTCTAAAAAGCCAAAATAACAATCTTCACAAATAGGACAGTGTACAGGTATTGGCCTACTAACAGACAGAAAAATATATAGGAATGCATACTGTAAATAGGACTAATATTTATAGTTGCATGTTAGTCCATTTGCTACTCCTAGCTTTATAGAAACAAAAAAGCAAAAAGGACCTACCGTTATATTGTAATGCACACTTGGGATACAAATTTAAAAAATGTACTGGAGTTTACATAATTTGAATGAAGTATGTCCCAAAATATGATACTTACCAGACCAGATGCTGCAGTTTTACTGGGTTTTACAGCCGTGCTGGCTTTGCTTCTCCATGGCGGGCTCAGTTACCTTTTAGTTTCCCCAGAGTTTTCCCAGTGCATGCCCACATCACAGGTCCCTAATGCTGGTATCAGCATTTTCAATAGATTCATACCCTCCAAACATGACCCATTCCATTAGGTACAAAATACTCTATTCCTGAGCTTCCAACTGTCACTCACCTGGATTTAATGAACTAACTAATGTTTAAAAAACATTTTTCTTTTCAACATAGGTAGTAACTGTCAGGTGGACTCTCAGGAGCAGAGCACTGTGTACCTAATGAAATGGGTCATGTTGGAGGGTATGTAGATATGGCCATGTTGGATGCAGTCATCTGACCATATTGAACCAATCGTATTATGCCACAGTGCCTTATTTATATCCCTGACACAGTCTCATCTGTGCCAGTGCAATAAGCATCAGAGTATATGGGCCTGCTCCAAAGTAGTGCTGAGCATACTAACGCTCAGCGTAACAGCGTTACACTCCCCCGACACTCCCCCTGCCAGATCGTAATTACACTGGGTTACGCCGGCTGAAGGCTACCCTAAGTTCAGCCGGTGTAACCCAGTTTAACTACGCTGGGATGGCGGCGTTACTACGCTAACGCCGCCCTCCCAGCCTCATTATCCTCCTTCCCCCTTCCTACCTGCACTAACTACAGCATAGTAACGCTGGGGGACGCCCCCTCCAGCGTTACTATGCTGAAGCTACGGACGCCCGATTCATGATCGGGCGTTTCCGTAGCTACGCTGGGCAACATCTGCCCGACGCATTCGCAGATCGGAAATAGCATTGCAACATTCACAACAGCCTCATCACCATGGCTATGCTGTGTTGCAGATTATTGTAGAAGCAGATGAGGATTAAGCTGAATGTCTTAACGCTTTTCTTTGCTCCTTTTCCTGAGACTGCTGCCATTCAGCATATGCCCATAACATACATTAACTGTTATTTGGTAAAAAGGTTGATTGCCTTTGGCCCTGAGCTCAGAGTGACATGTCATCTCGGTGAAACAGCTTTCATATATGTTATAAAAGAAAACCAAACTATGAAACCTGTAACAGCAGGGGATATCAGGTTTCCATTGTTTGTTCTAAAGTAAAACCCTGGGAGCTATCATGAGTTTCTTGCGCAAAGTAATGTTTCATCATTACTCTGCGCAACTGAAAGATCCTCTTCATTGCATTACTTACCACTAGTTTGACTCAATTCCTCATTCCCACAATGATCCATGTCCAACAAGGTTATCACCTGAGCTGTTTTTCCTTTTCCTTTTTCATCTCAGAATTGAATAACAATAAGAATAAAAATGTACCACATGTCATTTTAATTTATTTAATTCGTATTTATGCAGCTTATATTGCTTTATACCATGTACGCAATATAGGTTCTAGAAAAGATATTTTCCAAAAAGTAGGAATTTTAGGGAATTATATTTACATCCTGATACTGGACCCTAGACAACACCAGTAAAAGCCATCTGATTGGGACACATCATTTGCCAGTCATGTAAGATTATAAAGAAGACATCTACTTAAAAAAAACTTTACTTTTTAATATCCATTTTACTTATTTTCTAGCTGAAAATAAGATAGCATTCTAAATAAATAAAAAAAATAAAAAAGAACCAAAGAAAATTGGATAACTGTAGAGAACATTGCAATATTCTTGCTTTTAGTTGAGTGGGCTGCTCATTTAAAATCTTATTAGTGTTTGTACATTTTGGATATTATGTTGCTTTCTTAGGTGATGATTACTCTTTTCTATTTTCATCAGGCTTATTTAAAAATACAGAAATTTGCTCCACAAGTAATGAGAGTTGAATGCACACCTCTACAGAAACAATATACATTGTCTAAAGGTAATAAAGATAACCAAATTAATCTGGAAAAAGAAATAAGATTCTCACAAAATCTTGTTGTACTTTACAAAACTCACTAAAATGATGCATTTATCTATTTAGTATCATTTTACTTGATTTTATGAGAAGTAACCTATCTTCATATACCAGTTTACAGTACATCGTGAATTGTGACTTATGTGTAAAGGCCTATAAAATAGTTGCTAATTTACAAATATTCTTTGCAAATGTATATCAAAGAAGCTAAGCAATGCTTCATAAGACTGATTAAAAGTTATTAGCTGAACATATTTTAATAAATATATTCATACAGTTAAGGCATAAGGAAGACCTATTAGTGAGCAACAACATCTAGATGGTCATTTTCTGTTTTAAAGTTTATAAAGGGCAGAGGTCAATTCCCGGGAGACATGATTAGTGAGTTACATGTTTTCTGGTGAGGCTTTGAGAAATAAGAGAAGTTTGATAGAAGAGGAAATAAAAAACCAGGGCAAAAATGTTTCCAATATTTTTTTTCCAATTTTTTGTGCTTTAATTATTACAACAGAGAATCATAAGCTCCCTAACATGCAAGATAAGTGTATATATAGACAAAATATTGTTTTGAAGTTGGGGTTCATTTCCACAGACACTGGGTTTCAAAAAATTGAGTTTTATTATTTTAAGAATAATAAAAAATGATTCATTACATTTCTTAGATCATCTTTACCCCAGGGATCTTGTATCTGTCCCAAAAGTGGGGTTCCAAAAAAAATGTTATCGTCATGCATATGTTTTTATTTTTATTTCTATAAATAAGGAGGAGGCAAATTAGCTTTAGTTTTGGATGGTTTATGAAGTTAAAAATGTATAACAATTTCCAAACAGTACTCTTGTGACCCAAACACTTGCTAATACTTGCTGACCAGACCAGTCAACTTGTTCCAAATTGCTCACACTGCACAAAAGGCTCCACTTTAAATGGGTGTGGGCTGCCAGTACGAACGGCCCTTTGTCAAAAGGGCCGTTTCATACTACTCAATTTAAAATAGTTTTGGAAATGGATTGCTTCTGCCGAGGAGGAGAATCAATCGATGTTCCCAGGAGCAAAAGCCTATGCGCCGAATGGTGAGTATTTTTCTACCCTAATCATTATCCTTATCCTTACCCTATCTCTCCCCTTCTACTGCTCTAACCCTAACCCTCTCCTTCCCGCAGCTTAACCCTAAGACTCCCCTCCCCATAGCCTAACCCTAAGACTCACCTGCCCATAGCCTAACCCTAAGATTTCCCTCCTCGCAGCCTAACCCTTAAAGTTCCATTCTCCATTCTAAAAAAAAAAAATGAAAATGGCTGCCTTTTTGAAATAGAAACAGCTGAAAATGAGTCTCCATATTCCTTCTGAGCCCTCACTCATCTTCTTTTCCTTTGAGATCCACTCCATCCTCCTTTTCCGTACACTAGACCTCCGTGTTGCTGTGATTTACTGGCCCCCAGGTCCTTGCTCGCAGTTATTCGAGAACTTTGTTGCCTGGCTCGCCCACTGTCTCTCCTATGACCTTCTTTAATAGATTGTCTTTTTATTGATTTTCAAAAATATTGGTTACAACATAGCCAGCACAATACAGGAGAAACAAGGCATTAAACATAATAGCAGTACAACGGACATAGCATATACATTTAAGGTAGCTGGCAGTTTAAAAACTTGTGTACATGCAGATATGAAACGTTTGTAACCAGGACCCTAAGGCACAGTCATTAGAGGTACAAAGGCAGTGCATGAAAATTGGAGACAACGCAACAAACAGCGGCACA
>WWET01004467.1:114409-127277 GCA_011038615.1 Limnodynastes dumerilii | reverse complement strand
AAAGGACAGACCCGGGAAATTCCCGGGTTTTTGACTGGACTTATAACGCGGTTTTGAAAATGACACGGCAATGCTGCCAGAAAAAACCCGGGTACAAAATACCGGGTTTTTCAAAGGTGGTGATGTGAAAGCGGTATAAGTGTGAATCCAGTTCTAAAAGCTTATTGTAAAGAAAAATATGGAAAAGGGTATAAGGGAAAGGATGCAGCCCTGGGGTCAGTAGTGATGGGTTTCTGCAGCCCCAGATTAAAATGTCAATAATGCAATAAAATGTCCTACTGGCAAAATATATCAAATCCACCTGAAACGTGTCTGCATAATTTTAATCAACACCAAAATAAATATTAAAATATTACTTAATTTTAACATATCAGTGATATTTAAAATGAATCATACAAAAGGATGGTTTGGCAAAAAAAAAAAAAGATGTTAAAATATATATGATAAATATAAAAGATGAAATAAATAAAGGAGATGTAGAGTTACAATGATATAGAGTATAAATATTCAGAGGAGAAACGGAAGTGCACTGATAGAAACGTATAAACAACAACCTTAGTGGTTGGGAATATGAAGAGATATTGTTAAGCAGAGAAAAAGGTTAAAACGGGCAAAAAGAAAGTAGATATTAGAAAAAAATTGCAGACGAGGAGAGATTCTTTATCTAACATCTCCTTTCTCTTCACAACTTTAACTTTTTCTCTTCCTAACAATAACTCTTCATATTCCCAGTCATCATCAGTGTTGTTTATATGTTTCTATCAGTCCACTTCTCCTCTTTATATTTATACTCTATCTAACTGTAGCTTTTCTGGCATTTCTGTTCATCTCCTTTGTTTATTATTTCAAAAATGTTTTATTATTCATCTTTTTTTTTTCATTTATTTTTTTACCCAACCCTTCTTTTGTTTGTATGATTCATTTTAAATTAAATTATATATATTAAAAGTAAAGTAATATTTTTTTTTGTGTTGGCTCAATCATTTCATTTGTACAGGAATCTCTTGCTGAATCTTGCTGAATAAGTGGTAGCCATAGATATGTGGTAACATTCCCTTCAAGACTGCTTGTATCAATCTCCCCTATGTCACACAGCAGTCTTCCTGCTTGTATGATCTGTACTCTGTCACTGACCTGTCAATAAGTATAAGAGGGGTTTTATGTTGTCTGTGTATAAGAAATGTCTGTGATTTACATGGTTGATACTAGAATAAATACTTCCCAATTAAAGCTGTAAAATCCTAAAGGAGAATGAGTCTTTACAGTATATGTAGTGTAATAAAATTTATTTGTTATAGATGTTGGGCCGGATCCAGAACTACGTCTGTCCTCCATAGACGGACGTAATTTAATAAACAATAGCTACTGCGCATGCGTAGTAGCTATTGTACGTAATCTGCGTATCGTTTCGATACGTAGATTGCGTATATGTGGTCTAAAAGACAGCATATACGCAAGTAGCTATTGTTTATTGAATTACGTCCGTCTATGGAAGACGGACGTAGTTCTGGATCTACCCCATTGTTCTCATAGTATGAAAGGGTTAATTTAGGCCTTACAGTGTGGCATAATCTGACAATATGGTACAGCGTGTGTTGTGTGTGTATATGTTTATTTAGTAATATTTCTTTATCTTATTTATGGGAATAATATGAAAACTCCTTTTTCAAAATTTTTGTTTGCCCCTGACTAAACCCCACAATAGCTCTGTATGCCCCATAATAAAGATCTTTCCCTCTTACCCCGTTAACATATCTGTTTACTTTTGTCTCCTCTGCATTGCTGGCTGCAAGCACAGTGAGTGAGCTGGTAGCAGAGAAATTTCCTGCAGCTGACATCATATCAGCACCAGTAGATGGAAGCCTTTATCCCAGCAGCTTACTCACAGGGCTGGCAGCCACAGGCACAGAAGTCTATCTGTGTCTGCAGTTGCTGTGCGACCGGTGCTGGAAAGGGGGAAGGGCCTGTAGAGTCAAGCTGGCCATATACTAGAGCGATTATCGGCCCGAGTGATTGGGCCAAAAATTGCTCTAGTTAATGGCTAAAGATCAATTTTTAAAACTTCCAATAAACGCACCAGAAACGCTCTGGTATGATTATTGGATTTTTAAACCTGTCTGAATGATATTGAGCGCTAGCACCCGATATTTTAAGGGAGCCAATCAGCAAGCTGAAAGGGTCCCTATCTCTGCAATAGAGATGCTGCAATTCTATGTACTAAGCTGCTCCGACAGCTTTGAAGTATACCTACATAGTACATAGATATGCAACAGCGTCTATTGCAGAGAGTAGTGCAGACAGGGATCAGCCGAAGCCGCCTTTTTATCAGTACACCCTATGCTAGGATCGAAAATCGACCCAGTGTATGGCCAGCTTAACTCTCACAACTTTGGTGCACAAGTCCTGTCTTTCCTATGCCAGCTGCCATTTTACTGCTACTTTATTACAGCCAATGATAGCGTTGGAAAGTTAGGACCAGCACCACAGAGCAGAGAGCACCTCTACAGGCTGTTCCCCTCCTGCAGCACAGTGCCAACAACAGTCCAGGAGACTCAGCAATAATCAGAGTATTGGCAAGTGTAAGGTACATCCTTGTAATACATTGTGGGCTCTTCTTGGTTTTTTTGTTACTGTTTGGAATTAATTCTGTCCCTTACTTAAAAACAATGGGGCTGATCCAGAGCTACAGCCGCCGCTGACATTTCTGCCGTTCTGTGTATGCCCCGGGCAGATGTTGCCTTAGGAACATCCCTAACTGTTGCGTAGTTACGGCGAGGGGGCGTTCCTCGCCGTAACTACGCAACCATTACAGAAGGAAGTTGGGGGAAGGTAAGTAATGGTATAGCCGAGCTGTACACTTACACCTGCTTTACCAACTTTTTAGAGCTTCCCTCCGAGTTCTCCCATAGATTTCTACAAGGAGGCGGGGCTTAATTATGCAATTTATGCGGGGCTTGCAGGAGCTTTTTCCTCTCCCGGGATACCTGGAGAACTGCCCAAATTTCGGGAGTCTCCCGGATATTCCGGGAGAGTTGGCAACCCTGGTTTTACCCTTACTCCCACACTCTGAATCCAGGCCCCTATTTCTGGAAAAAAATCTTTATCTATTGCTTAAATCAAGGTTGGGAGATAAATCTGGTGCCCCCCCCCCTTATATTGTGATGTAACTTAATAAAGCCATACTATAATGAAGTGCGTAAAATGTTTATATAATAATAATAATAATGGGAGAATGCAGATGTAACATAAGGCTGTAATACGTCAGTCACTTTCATTTCTCTTAAACTATCAAGTGCAACTTAAGTGTTATGAGTTCATCTCAATAGCTGCAATAAATTTTATGGGTAACACATCATTTAAATTACTTTAAATAAACCAGATTTTTAAATATCTGAATAGCAGCTGTTGATTATGGCAGTTTTCTTTAATATTACTTCAGTTTTCTTTAATATGTATTCTCCAAAGAATTGTATTCATTGGGCTAAGAGATATAATACAACAGTCTATACAAGCTGGCAAGTTTCCAAGTATATTTTATTTATTATATTTTAATAAAATAAATTGTTTTACTTTGTGTTTAATTATGATAAATACTTCAAACAGATTAATATTAATTAACATTTTGTTTTCTAAAGAAAAAAAACCTTCTAAAACTTTTTACCTAAAAGAAAAAAGCCTAAGCAAAATGTGCAGCAATGCAGTCATTACAAAAAAGTCAGTATAATGTATAGTATACAGTGTGTTTTGAAACATGTTTTATAGAAGTAGATTGTTTCATGGCTGTTAGGGTCTTTTAGATAGTTTAGGTCTTTGTACACAAGCGTATTGCTAAAAATTGCTAAACTAAGAAAAGCACAGCGCAGCGTATAAGCATAGTTCTACATCAGAGACAAAGTGCTTTACACAGAACAGTGATCAGCTAAATGTTAGGTGATGCAAAGTCTATATATGTAATGTTCATTTATGTGACAATATTACCTAGATTTCATCATCTATATTTTTGTGATGTGAATTGTTGCGGTATAGAAACGTTTGTGATTCGCAAAACAGCCAATCAGACTTGCTTTCAGTTATTTGGTGACTTCTAGAAAATAACAGCTAGAATGTGATTGGTTGTTATGGATAACATCCTTTTTTTTTAGACAAAAAAGAAAATTTTACCTTAAAAATGAACTTACCCTATCGCACACCAGTAGTTATGGCCCTGGCACAAATAAATGCACACTTCTCATAAGTCAAACAGAATGCTCAGAATCCATCCCTTTTAGAAAGCTAAAAGCTACAAAGCTGTGGCTGTGGCTTGTTCCATGCACACAGACATGGTAAGGAGGTTCAGTTGCTGTCCAGGTCAGAATGGTAAATCAGAATATTTGTAGGTGGCAGGTAGAGTGGTTTGAGTATCTCTTTAGATTAACTAGAGATAACCAAAACATCAGCCAGAAAGCATAGGAACTGAGAAGTGGTCTGTGGTCAACACCTGCAGAACCATTCCTTTATTGGGGGTGTCTTGCTAATTGCCTATAATTTCCAACTGTTGTCTATTCCATTTGCACAACAGCATGTGAAATTGATTGTCAATCAGTGTTGCTTTCTAAGTGGACAGTTTGATTACACAGAAGTGTGATTGACTTGTAGTTACATTGTGTTGTTTAAGTGTTCCCTTTATTTTTTTGAGCAGTGTGTATGTATATATATATTCATTTTATATATGTCTGAATCTTCTCTTTTCATTGGTGCTTCAGTGGATCAAATGGGGGAGGGGGAAACATTGGTGGTTCAGGGAGATCGCAAAGAATTTTTAAAAAAGCATTCAGGAATCAGCTTGATTCCTTATGCCACTCCTGCGCGTGTATGGCGCATGTGCAGGATTTTAACAGTATCGTCCAAACTTTATAAACGCATGACACTGGGAGCCTGCGCAACGATGGTGAGTTTTTATAAATCTGGGGAAAGAAGTGTCCAGGCTCGCTGCGATGATAAGCGAGCCTGGATCACTATAACTCTCCAGATTTATATGATGTATATAAATAGAGCCCTAGGCCTCATCTGTGAAAAAATGTGCTGGAACTCACAGCAACTCACGTGCAACCACAAGCTGTCAGTGTCCTCACAACCAGCACGGACGAAGTATGCATGCATTGGACTCAACGCACAAGCAGCCCACATGCATCATTTTTTTAATGCTTTTGCTGCCGAAACTTTTAAAACTTTTAAAACTTGAAATATCCAGAAAAAAAAGGTGCTGGAACTCCGTTCCATTGCGTTCTATGACAAAAAAAAGCACTGAATAATAATAATATAAAATAATAATATAGCAATTCAGGTTCAACTTAACTCAGTGCTGTGACCACCTGTATTCAGAGGTACATCACAAAGAAAGCAAGGGGTGAACTAATGTAGTCAAAGAAAATTCTGAACCAATCAAAAGTGCCTAAATATTTGAACTAGTCTGTGTCAAGGAAGCAGCTGATGGCTAAAACATTGCTAAAGGTTAATGGATATGTTGCAATGCATTGTGCTGACAACTTGGGTAACTCATATAATGTGTGTTAAATAAAAGAAAAGATTATTTAAATTTGAATTGTCTTTTTGTAGCACCTTTTTCATTTAAGACAAAATACTCACAAAAAGTAGAAACTTCTGAAGATCGATAATAAAAGCCCATATATTTGCATCAGATCCATTCTTTTATTTACGCTTGAATCTAGATCAGACCCTTTACGGCTGATGTTTTGATTTATGCCACTATGAAATGTAATGAAATATTGTTTAATCACATTTTCAGAAGTTACACTTAAAAATCTACAGTAAAAAGATTTAAAAACAGAAAAGCGAGTTTTACTAGTCCGGTCACTATAATTTAATATTATGGTTTCATTATAAATCAGTAAACACATTATCATATGCTATATAAAAGACAAATGTCTACTTGTCTCGGTTTAGGCTGGAAAATATTACTTACGGATCAGTTAAAGATTTTTCACTTGTACCGTTGCCAGTATACACTTCACTGCAATGTAGAATATATAACATGCATTGATACTTTTGAATACAGTATATTATGTTGTGCATAATTGCCTTTCAACAGCCTAATGACAAAATCTTCCCTTTTAGAGCAATATATCTGTGTGACCTTAGAGCAGTAATTCCATTTTATTGCTAAACAAGTGGAAAAGTCCCCAGTTTGAATTTGCCAGTCTTTTCTGTGTATCCAAAACAGATTTAGGGCTCCATTTACTAATCTTAGCACTGTGAGTACTAGTTAAAAGTAATCCACACCTTACTGCGAGCCTGGCAACGTTACCCGTATTTACTGTTACTCACCCCCTCTATCAAGGTCCCGCAATTATTTGTGAGATCATCGCCCATAGATTTCATAGGATAATAAAATAATTGAACATAGATGTATATTCTAGCAATCTCCCCATATATAATTTCCTTTTCCACCCCCTCATAACAGCTTTTAAGGGGAGGAAAATGGGGGTAAATGGGGAAACCGCTAGAATTATTGCAATCTTTAGATAGCGTTTTTTAAAGTTTCATTGCAGAATGTAAAACTCTGTGCCCACACCTTGTAAATATAATGATATGGCATCATGGTGGCTCAGTGAGCAGCACTTGTGTCTTACAGCGATGAGGTCATGAGTTTGATTCCTGGACTAGGCCTTATCTGTGTGGAGTTTGCATGTTCTCCCCGTGTCTTTGTGAGTTTCCTCTGGGTTTCCTCTCACTCTTAAAAAATATGCTGGTAGGTTAATCGGTTGCTGAATAAATCCGTGTGTGTGTATATATGTTTTAGGGACCTTGGGCTGGATCCAGACTTAAGAAGGAGCTTGAAAATAAGAGAGGAAAGTTACTCCTTGGCGGTTTCCCGGCCCAAGTCTAAATAACAGTGTAATAGTTAAGCTGGTCAGTATCTGTGTGCAGTAAGCAATTCAAAGATATATCCCTGCATGCAAAGAATACAATTAACTTGACTCCCCCTGCAATCAATATGGTTTAGCCCAGGAGTGACTTTAAGTTCTTAATTTAAAAAGCTTCTTAAGTGTGAATCAGGTCCTTAATTTCAAGCCTTCTTAAGCCTGGATTCAGCCCCTTGTAGCTCCAATGGGGCAGGGACTGAAGTGAATGTAAAACTGTAAACTGGTACATAATCTGATAGCATTATATAAACACCTGTTAATAAATATGATAATCAGCCAGCCCGTATTCAATAGAGCAGACCAGCAATCACTGGTGTAATGGCTATTGATTGCCATTGTTTCCATGGCAATGATAGCATTGTATATCTATAACACTTTGATTTCAGACGATAAAGGCAATTTCACATGAAAACAACCTTTTTTTTGCCTGAAATTAAAGTTTTCAACTTTTTTGTAAACAGAGCCCTTAGTCTGTTCTGCATGTGCCTACATGCAACCCAATCAAAACGCAATCCAGCCTATCCAGACTTACGTAAAATGATACTTTCGATAGAGGGGCTGGGTTGTGATTTAATAATAATAAAATTGACATTTGCATTGTGCACAATACTCAATAGAAAGCTAAGTTTTTAACTTGCTCTCTATGGCCCGTGTTCAGAGTACTGGACGTATAACATATATGTCCGATGTTTAGCGATTATTACTACTGCGCATGCGTAGTAATTTTTTAACGTAGTCTACGTATCTTTTTCTTAAATTTTTATCTTAAAATTTCATGTTGTATAACATATACGTCCGGTGTTTAGCGATTATTACTACTGCGCATGCATAGTTATTTTTTTTTATGTAATCTACGTATCTTTTTCTTATGTAGATTATGTAGATTGTGTAAATGCGGTCTTTCAGAGATACGTAGATACATAGATTAGGTTACAAATTTCATGTTGTATAACATATACGTCCGGTGTTTAGCGATTTTTACTACTGCGTATGTGTAGTCATTTTTCAACGTAATCTACGTATCTTTTTCTTACAGAGAGCATTTACGCAAATTACTACGCATGCGCAATAGTAAAAATCGCTAAACACCAGTACTCTGAATACGGGCCTATATTCAAATAACATCAGTGAAACAGATATGTTGTGCATTAATCTAACAAATTGCGGTGTGAGTAAACCCACAACAATGCACACAATGAATGCTTCCAACAGGAAACTTAGTCCTCCACTCAAAAGGTTTTTTTTTTTCTTTTTCATCTTGAGGTAAAATGTCTCAATCAGAACCAGCCAAGTCTTGGAACGCATCGGCATGTGTTTCTCATCTTAGCCTTTAGGAAAAATCTGCCAAGAAGGCGGCTCTCTTGCCAATCTTTCTTATGCACTTTACAACAAGTAAATATTATCTTACTTTGAACTATTTCCATATTTGTCACATAAAAAATCTTGCCAATAGCAGCTCCATGACATAAATCAGAATTTTATTTATTTTATGCCTTCTATGTTTTGTTTGGTTTCCTGTTTTTTATCCAAATTTCTTCTCCTCTTATGAGCCAATTGGTCAACAAATTACTTTCAGCGACAAAACCGCTTTAATATTACATGACAATTTGTAGACAGTTCAATTTATTAATGTACTGGTGATTTAAATTTCAATTCAGGAACCTACAGCTGTGCTGCTGCCACTCACTGCCGATTCTGGGTTATATAGTATACTTTACTCTGCAATGATATAGTCTATTGCTATGCAGCAGATCTGTCTGGATCTCAAAGAAATAGAATGTTATTATGATGGAGACATTTCATTTACTGGCAAATCTCCACCATTAATATAGTGTTATCTACAGAAAAAGGTCTTTAGATGTGATTACTGTTGAGTTCAATCACTGAGATTAAGAACATTGCAGTATGCATATAGGTCATAGTTGCCAACTTTTGCAAATTAATATAAGAGAATTTATGATAGCATCATCAAGACTCTGCACCAAAGGGTGTGTCCTGTGCTGCCAAGGCACTGCCAGTGTGTCTAGCTCCACCCATGGGTGTGTCTAGCACTGCAGAGTCTAACTGGAGGATTGATATTTAACGGAGCCCCTGATGGTGGGAAAAGTCTTGGCTTTAGTCTTGCGGCAGATTGCCACCCCCCGGTGCATATTGCCATTGATTATGGTAGCCACAGGGACTGGCGGCTGACGTCCCATTCTGCAGTGGGAAACCACCAAGTACTTGGTCTAATCAAGTTAGCACTTGGACAAATTGGTACAGCATCCACACTATAAAAATATCAGGGTGATTATAATGAAAATAACGCTAATAGATTTTTATCAAATAATGTCTCAGATCAAACCTTCTATTCATTTTGTCACAAGCTGATGTCATGGTGCATACAGCCCTTACATAGGTGGCAGAACTGCAAACAAACCAGATCTATGTAATGAATGAAGACTTCACTAGAAGTGTTTGGTAGCCTAAAGATGGGTATTGTCACGATTCTGGGGCATCCTGAGATCAAACCGCAAGGAACAATGGTTTAACAAAATACAGGCAGTTTATTCAGCAACAACAAGACACAGGAAAATCACGAATAGGCATAAACTGATACGTAGAGCAACACAGAGGGGTTAGAGACGTAAAACGAATAAACAGAGCACAAGGGCACACAAGGAAAAGAGAGAGAACCAGATTCATAAATTTAATCAGAAAGGAATATAAGAAAGGAGAGTTACTCCTGGGCAAAACCAGGGTGATTGCAGGGGAGTCAAATTTCATCTGTTGCAAACAGTATTAGAGTTGAGAGGTGATGTACAGAAAATGAGGGATGATCTAGGTAGACTGGAGGAATGGTCAAGAGTGTGGCAACTGCAGTTTAATGCCAAAAATGCAAAATCATGCACTTGGGGCACAAAAACCCAAAGGCTCAATATTTCCTTAATGGCATTACATTAGAATCTACCGAGGAGGAGAGGGATCTAGGATTCATTATTTCCAGTGACTTAAAGGGCGCATGCGCACCCCATAGAAAATACGTTCATTAGTAGCGGAATTGTGAACGTTTGGGCCATTCACGTATGTGTCAAGTAAATACTTACGTGTGGGCGTGCCAATTTTACGTGTGTCCAAAATACGTCTGAAATACGTGAAGTAGGCGGCGGGTGTTATTTAAAGTGTACAGTATGGGCGTGCTTAGCTGCGTAAATTCGTCTAGCCCATACGTACCTATGCGTATGACTGCGGTTACGTTGGAAAAGGTTAAGGTAGGGTTTGGAAAGCGTATCTTGACAAAATACGTACGAAAATACGCTACGCGAATAAACGTACGGCAAACGTAGTTCTGGATCTTCCCCAATATGTTCAAATGACTAGCCTACACATTCTAGGTCTAAGGTGCCTTAAAAAGGGGAATTATAACAATGTGGATGTTTTTGCATTTTAATTTTAACATTAGATTAATATATTTTTGCAACCACTGGTAACACTAACACTAATAAACAACAAATATATGATGTTGATAATTCATGGTTGCCGACTTTTGGCAGCTTCTCTCCGAGAGATCCCGGAGAGAAGCTAGCGACACATGCAAGGGGCGGGGCTTAATGATGCGGGTTATGCAAATCGCGTCATTAGGCTCCACCCCCTGGCTCATACTGACCCGTTTTTACTTGAAATAGGGGTCGGGACGGGGCTTGATGCCGCAAATTGCGTCATCAAGTCCCGGTGGTAGATTCAAATGAGATGTGCGGAAAAACTACTTCACTGAAAGGGTGATAGATAAGTGGAATAGCCTCCCATCTGAGGTGGTTGATACATGCTCAACCACCTTCAGTGAAACCACGGGCCTCAAGTCACTTGCGGGAGATTTGCTGGCTCTCCCGGGATACCGGGAATACTGCCCAAATTTCGGGAGTCTCCCGGACATTCCGGGAGAGTCGGCAACCCTGTGATAAT
This sequence comes from Limnodynastes dumerilii, assembly GCA_011038615.1. Classification (NCBI taxonomy): domain Eukaryota; kingdom Metazoa; phylum Chordata; class Amphibia; order Anura; family Limnodynastidae; genus Limnodynastes; species Limnodynastes dumerilii. Next base: position 116,412 of record WWET01004467.1, on the reverse strand, counting down.
TGTAAGAAAGGGGGCAACACACTACCATTCCCAACCAATGCATGCATGGTCCAGGCCATTCCAGAGTTGGAGCTGACTAGGTTACTGTAGATTGCTGGCACTCCTGATTATAAGTCCTGTATGCACATTAGTATCAGTAATGTCCACCTAACTGAGAAATAAAATGCTTTTTTTTGTTTTGAAGATTGTGTTACATGTAAATGTTAACACTGACTTCTAAATAAAGGCTTATGCCTTTAACCTTTAAAACATTCTTAAGTCTTAAAGTATATCTTTTATTGTGGTTCTTCTTAATGTGACTGACTGAATAGAAACATTTTTTATATTCTTTTACAAAGTACTCTGAAACCTTGTAAAAATTGTATTAAGTATTTTTTATTAAAAGCGCCAAGAGTCCTCATATAGCACGAAACACTGACTGTGGTTATGTTTGTTTGATTTCTGGCCTTCCGCTATGTATTTTAGAAATAACTTTCTTTCCTCGGGTCATTTTATATTTGGAAGGAATACTGCAAAAGGAGGAGTTGGAAACCTGGATGCAAAGTGGACAAACAAACAGAGAAATAAATAGAAACAGCATTAAGGATAGTTCTGGCGGGCAACAGAGGGCACACACTGTCATTAACCCACTCACTTCCCTAATCTATATTTATATAAATACACATCATTTTCTAATAGCGGTATAATATATTAGTATTGCATTATTCATTATCTTGCATGTTGCGTAAAGGGAGATAAAAACAGCACACACACACACACACACACACATATATATTTATGCGGTATGTGTGCTGACATAATGCAGACCACTACCTGTCACTAGGGCATAGGCGTATCTATAATGGGTGCAGGGTGTGCAGTGCACATGGGCCCCTCAGAACAGGGAGCCATGTGGCATTCATCCTGCACCCAGGGTTGACAGGGGAAGGGGGGCCATTCGGCATATCTTCTAGAGGAAAAAAATAGATGCTGAATGATCCCCCCTTCCCCTGCGGTGGGACTGTCCCGATTTGCAAGCCAAAAAGGGGCAAGGTCTAACGGTGCTGTAAGCCCCGCCCTTTTTTGGCCCGTGAATCGGGACAGTCCTGTCTCAGGTTAGGGGGGGGGGCATGTACAAATACTGCACAAGGGCCCCCTCACTTCTTAAAACTCCCCTGCACTAGGGGCTTGATTCAGACCTCTGTGCATGTACCTCAGAAGTCTGTCAGGCATCACGGAAGAGGGGAGTGAACCACACTGTCACTCCCCTCTCTCATGCAAATTTTAGAACAGTTCTGCTGCCACAGGCCAGCCTTAAATCACCTGTGTGGATCAGCAATTTGTACGAACGCTGATACAAACAGAAGCAGTTAAACCCACCCACACTGTAAAGTTGAAATGCTCTCCCTCTCCCACCTTACAGAGTTTAGGCATGTTGAGGGGATATGCCGCCCTGTCAGATAGATCTCCAGGAACGGATTAACATATGACGCACGACCGCTACAGAAAATCAGCCAAATTCCACAAGCAGCCTGCAGAATTCAGCGGACGTATGGACATCTGAATCTGGGCCTAGGTCCTTACAGAGTAGAACCAGTGTTTTTTTTGTCATAGAACGCATTGGAACGGAGTTCCGGAACCTTTTTTTTAACGGATTTAAAAAGTTTAAAAAGTTTTGGCGGCAAGATCATTAAAACGATGCATCCGGGCTGCTTGTGTGTCGAGTCTGATGAATGCGTACTTCGTCGGCGCTGGTTGTGATGGCGCTGCTCGGCTTGTGGAGCTGCTCGGCTTGTGATTGGTCGTGTGGTTGCGCATTAGTTCCGGCACCTTTTTTTGATAAAAAGCGCATTTTAAATAATGTAAAGGCAGTGAGCAAGGAAAGGGAGGTTGATGTCATTATCCATCTTGGGACAAATGACTTAGCCAGTGCTGGTGGCTGTCAGGTCAGAGATGAATTTAGAAAATTGGGAACTGCTCTTAAACAGGTGGCAAATACTGTGACTTTTTCTGAAGTGCTGCCA
>WWET01004467.1:101812-113116 GCA_011038615.1 Limnodynastes dumerilii | reverse complement strand
AAGTGATTCTTTGGCAGAGTGGAGGCACATAAAAGGAGTACAGGAGCAGTGGGGAAATTTAAAAAATGCATTATTAACAGCAACAGACCTTTGTATAAGAATGGTTAGAAAAAACCCCAGAAAAAGAAAGCCAATGTGGTTTACAAAAGAGGTAGCAACTACAGTGAAAGCAAAAAAGATGGCCTTTCGGAATTATAAGTAATCTCAGAGTAATGATGACAGGGAGGTGTATTTTACAAAGCAGAAGGAGGCTAAAAAGGTTATCAGAGCAGCAAAGGCACAAACTGAAGAAAAACTGGCCCACTTGGTACAAAAAGAATGAACACCCAAGGTGATGCTGTTCTGCGTAAATTTACACAATCTACGTAAGAAAAAGATATGTAGATTACATAAAAAAATTACTACGGATGTGCAGTAATAAAAATCACTAAACACTGGACGTATATGTTATACGTCCGGTACTCTGAATACGGGCCAATATCCTAGCATTCCATGTGTTGACACTGCTAATCACTCCCTTCCTTCTGGGTTTAAGAAGTGTCATTTCATTTAAGTGTGGATGTGGAAGGGAAAAAACATAGCTAAAGATTCAGTCTCATATTATCAGAATAGTTAAGATTTTAGCTGAATCCACCATCAGGTTAAGCCCACCATCAGGGTCTCTAGTGATGATCAGGCTCTAGTTAGACTACGTGCACTGAATGAGACTTCCATTCTTTGTAACACCAAGCTATCCAAGTGTACAAAATAAAATTGTCTCCCCCATAATTACTGACCTTCATCGTATATAGTAATGCCCTCAGTATAATAAATAAAAAGTCTGCTTAATAATTCTATTGTTAATTACTTCACTAGATTAAATTAAATGCATCTTGCTCTGAATGATAAAATAGCTCAAACAGCACAAGATTTTGGCAATCTTTCACAACAACTGCTTTTATTTCTGGAAATTTCTTTTACAGTGGATTAACTACAGTTTAGTAATTATTTCCATGCATGGTTGGTATATGGAAAATAATAGTACAGCCATTTATTATGGGACAATCATCACAAAAATCAATATCATCATTATTATACTAGAGGTTGGGAAAGTGAAAATCAATACACCCTAAAACATCTGCAACTGTGGATTTTTCAACTGAGAATTGAGAGTAAAGTTCACACAACGGACCTAATTTAGAGTTGCGCATACGTCTATCATTTAGACGGAAGCGCAGCGGTTTTCGGCAGCGGGGATGTGCAAACAAAAAAAGTGGGGACGCAATGCAGGTACAAGTGATCGTCTGTGACCGCTTATGATTTACTAACTTTTAAGCATGCAAAAAGGGTGTGTTTATATATGTAAATATTACAATAAATGTAAATATAACTGTTTTTGTAATAACTGCAAATATTTCCTATGGAGTCCAGATGACATAATTTCTGTTCACTGTCTAAACAACCTGCTGATCATTGAAGAATTCACCTAATCATAAGGGGACTGATTACGAGTGTGGCAGTAAACAGGTGCAGGTGTACAGCTCAGCTAAACCATTTTACAAAGTAATGGGGCTAATTCATTGGAATCCATTTGCATGCATGTAAAATACTTTACTTTTGCACATAGAACTTAAATAATGCATCGCTTTATACATTGTAAATTAGAGTTAGGCTAAGAAACTTTACCTCTCTCTTCTAATTCGTCTCTCACCTAAGTTGCAAGGCCACTCCATAGACACGCTCTTGTTTTTGTTGCTCTTAACTGACTTAAGAAGGCCATAGGCAGCCTTATCTTTCCATGTGTATCTCTCTTCTTAAGTAGCAAAAATACATATATACTTAGCAAACCGCACCTGTCTGCCCCATATAAATGCCTCCCCACACCCACTTTTCTTAACTCCCTTCTTAACTTGGCCTGGCACGTCCCTTCTTACTTATCTCATTACGAGCGGGGTTGTAAATCGCTCTTAACGGATCATTGTTCCTAAATCCTACGTAGAGCGCATAAATTAGGGTACTACACATGCACATTTTATCCATTCTTAAAAATACGCACGTAAATAGCAGCAGCTTCTTAACTGTGAATCAGGTCCTAAGTTTCTACGGGCTAGATCCAAACCTACATCCTAGTTACATTTGTAGCGTAGCGTATTTACGCTATCGTAAGTACTGTGCACTCCCCCGGCACACCCATCGGACAGACGTAATTTTGCTTATTTACGTCTACCAAAGTCTACCTTAACTTCTCCAAGCGTAACCGCGCACATATGTAGCGTCTTGATGGACGTAACTGCCTAACCCAGCCCATACTGTACGAATTTAAATGCCTCCCTCCGCCTCCAAAGCGTAGTTGTCGTAAATACGGCTGGCGTATTTTAGGAACTCCCCTTCGTACATAGTTACGAGAGTGTTACGGCCGTCCTGAGTTAGGTGTAGTAACATCTGCCGTGTGCATGCGCAGTAAATACTATTGGCCAAATTTACGTCAGCGGCTAGCATAAAATCTCTAGCATACGTAGGTCTTGATCTGGCCCTACATTTTACTAGAGTCCCAAGAACAGTGTACAACATGTTTTATTTCATGTTCTCTATTTTGGAATTAGAGCAATAGTTTACTTGATTATTCTGATTATAACATGATATAAATATGGTAGGTTTTTATTATTTCAAAACAAATTAGATTACCAAAGTTACATAAATTAATTTTTAATTGATATTTCAGGTGCTGCCAGTTTACTCATTAAGCAAATAGATGTGACACGTTATTTTTATTGTTTTTGTTAATGATAAAATAAATGACCTGTGTTTTTTCATTCAGTCTAATACTTTATTCCACAGGGAGCTAATATGTTTGAACACCTGGAAGTTAATAATGTGATTAATCCCATGTGTAAGTAAAGGTTTAATGGCATTAACCAGTCAGCATAAAAGGTATGTTTTATTAGTTTAAGTATAGTGAATTTATAACATCTCTTGCAGAAACTTTGCAGTCTAGACCAAATAACGCTACACTATATCTCATGATACTTAAAACCTCCATATAGTAATTTACAAAACTTCTAGGTGTGCAAAAAAAAGAGCAAATCCCCCATATGAGATCCTTTTATGTATTCTGAATTAATCATTTTGAAATCATAGGCCTTACTATAGAGTTGAGCCACTATTTTGCAGTCCTTACCGCCTCCACTCTTCGAGATGAAGAGTGTCGAGTCTTTAACATTGTAGGGCTCTGGGCTTGTCTCAGTGGAGTAAGATTTTGCTTAACGTTTGCTGTTACTCACCATTACTTGTCACCTGTACCAAGTCACCACCACTGGGATTGAATCCTGCTCTGTACAGCGGGATTTTCATAATTTGCATTAATGCACTTTGAAATACAATTCTTACATTCAGTCATATGACCCTACATATGTTATACACGACTTTGCTCTGAATTCCTGATGTATTCATTCAGCAATTCATTATGTTGTTCATAATAAGCACTGTCATTTTCAACTAGCACACCCGGACCACCTAATATATACCTAACAATAGAATAATAGGACTTCTGGGATTGGCTAATAGGACTGGGAAAGGTTAGACCAAAAGAAAACCTTCTTCTAGTATTCATCATTGGTACGTTTGGTGCAATTGGGGCACCATAGGCAGTCCTGGGCAGCTACCTTCATTACATTCCTCCTGAGTGCTATCAGATGGATATATTTAGGACTGGGAAAGGTGTCCAGAAACACCGGGGGCCGGATTTACTAAGCTACAGGTTTGAAAAAATGAAGATGTTGCCCATAGCAACCAATCAGATTCGAGCTGACATTCTCTAGTATGCAATAGGAAAGTGAGAGCTAGAATCTGATTGGTTGCTATGGGCATCGGGCCAGATCTAAAGCTACGCTTTTACTACGTTGCGTACTTACGCTAGCGTACCCTCTATCCACACCCCTCTCATGTATGTATTTTAAGTTTGAAAAAGGTGAAAGATTGGAGATGTTGCCCATAGCAACCAATCAGATTCGAGCTGACATTCTCTAGTATGCAATAGGAAAGTGAGAGCTAGAATCTGATTGGTTACTATGGGCATCGGGTCAGATCCAGAGCTACGCTTTTACTACGCTGCGTACTTACGCTAGAGTGCCCTCTATGCACTCCCCTTGGCACACCCCTCTCATGTACGTATTTTAGGCGCCTTACGCTTTCCATACCCTACCTTTACTTTACGCTGCGTAACCACTAGCGGACGGACTACACATGTAGCTACGCTGCTAAGCACGTTGATACTGTACGATTTAAATGCCTCACCCCGCCTTCGAAGCGTAAATACTGGTGGCATATGGCTGGCATGCCCCTTCATAAGTTGATACACTACTGATACGTGACTGCCCCTTACGCTATGCCTTACGTGGCGTAACATCTGCCGTGCGCATGTGCAGTAAGTACTAATGTGTGAATTTACGCTCGTGGACGTTGTTCTGGATCTACCCCATCATCTCCAGTTTTCCAAACCCGCAACTTAGCAAATATGGCCCTAGGTCTACATGTCACAGGTAAGGCAGTGGTGTGGGACAAATTTATTAGACATTTGGCATTCATATTTATTTGTAAACGTTATGCTTAGTGTTTAGCGACTACAGTGATCATTGATATAGCTGTTTTCTTTTTAATCATTTGTGTTTCAAGTATGACAACAGGCAAAACACTGTACTTTCCATTCCACTATAAAAGCAGAAGTTTAATTATCCCCTGTGACTGTTAAGTGTATGCAATGAAAAAAAGAAAGCTGATTTTTAGAAGTTGGCTGATTGTTTCATTTATTTATTTTTCTTGCTGGAATAAGACGTTTCTTGCTTTATAAAGCATGTTTGTTAAAGAGATCGATATGCTAATACCATGGCATAAAACAGGGGCAACATAGTCCAGAGGGGGATTGAATATTAAAATGTTGGGACAGTGACAGGTGGCAATTCCTAAAAACACATTGAATACTTGGCTGCTTCGTTTGTTCCCTTATCCAAATATCTAGAGAGCCCCAGCCCCAAAGCAATGAATAATGTGTTATGAAGTTATGTATTATTGTTTCTTTTAATATCAATGTGCTTTATAACATAACTATTGTTTCTGAGTGTGTGTGTGAGTATGTAAGTGTGTGTGAGTGTGTGTGTGTGTGTGTGTGTGTCTGAGAGCCGTTTCCTCCCAGCCTCGATAGAGCCGTTTCCTCCCAGCCTCGATAGAGCCGTTTCCTCCCAGCCTCGATAGAGCCGTTTCCTCCCAGACAATTTCGAACTGGCTGGGATTTTGATTGCATATGCCTCGAGGAGGCATAGCAATTAATCGACGGAGCACCAAGCTTTCGGTGCTCCGAAAAGTAAGTAAAAAAAGTCCCCCACTCCTTACCCTAATTGTAACCCTACCCTCTCATTACCCTAAACCTAACCCTCCCTTCCCTGCAGCCTGATCCTAACCCTCCCTGGCAGCCTGACCCTAACCGTCCCTCTCCTACAGCCTGACCCTAATCATCCATCTCCCGCAGCCTGACCCTAAGCCTCCCTCCCCTGCAGCCTTACCCTAACCCTCCCTCTCCTACAACCTGACCCTAACCCTCCCTTCCCCGCACCCTGGAGAGGTTACTCACCTTTCCCTGTGGTCTGGCAGTAGCGGCGGCAGAGGGACATCGGTGGCGGCGGTATTTGCAAACAAAAATGGGTGAAGTATGCCGCTGAGGAAAGGCAGACAGAACACAGGGGTCTATTTACAAAGATCATTTTAATGCCATAGGGCCAGTTTTCACTTCAAAACTGGCCCTATCGCATTAAAATGAAGTGTCACATATTTACTAAATGCCGGTGTGGCGTTTTACACTCCGCTCCCCGCATCTGTCCTGCGCATGTGCAGTTTTTCTCATGTCCTGCGCATGTGCAGTTTTTCTCATGTCCTGCGCATGTGCAGTTTTTCTCATGTCCTGCGCATGTGCAGTGTTTCTCATGTCCTGCGCATGTGCAGTGTTTCTCATGTCCTGCGCATGTGCAGTGTTTCTCATGTCCTGCGCATGTGCAGTGTTTCTCATGTCCTGCGCATGTGCAGTGTTTCTCATGTCCTGCGCATGTGCAGTGTTTCTCATGTCCTGCGCATGTGCAGTGTTTCTCATGTCCTGCGCATGTGCAGTGTTTCTCATGTCCTGCGCATGTGCAGTGTTTCTCATGTCCTGCGCATGTGCAGTGTTTCTCATGTCCTGCGCATGTGCAGTGTTTCTCATGTCCTGCGCATGTGCAGTGTTTCTCATGTCCTGCGCATGTGCAGTGTTTCTCATGTCCTGCGCATGTGCAGTGTTTCTCATGTCCTGCGCATGTGCAGTGTTTCTCATGTCCTGCGCATGTGCAGTGTTTCTCATGTCCTGCGCATGTGCAGTGTTTCTCATGTCCTGCGCATGTGCAGTGTTTCTCATGTCCTGCGCATGTGCAGTGTTTCTCATGTCCTGCGCATGTGCAGTGTTTCTCATGTCCTCAGCATGTGCAGTGTTTCTCATGTCAGGTATTGGGAAAATTTCAAAGTCCTGAATGCGAGCTACTGCGCATGTGCAGTACTTCATTCATGCATCGCATGAATGTGAAGTACTGCGCGGACCCGGCAGATCATCGCGGGACCTCGCAGCAGGGGTGAGTATTTGTAAATAATGTGAAGGAAGCTGCCAGGCTCACTGCGATGATAAGCGGGCCTGAAGCCGCTTCATTCACAGAGGCAGGAACGAGGCAGGTAAGTAAATAGACCCCACTGGGAGGTGAACACAAGGAATAGAGACTGTAACTGAAGTACAGCAGCTCAGTACAGGAGGCAGGATCTAGGAAAAATGGAGCACAAGTACACCGCTGGAGTAGTACACACAACGCAACCTAGTGAGCTTGATACTCTGGCCCTGGAGAGCAGGGATGATGGGATTAAATGAACTGATCATTATGAGTTCACCTGTGCAGGGCCTGAGCTGTGCTGGGATGTTGCTAGGCAGCAGCATACCTGCAAGATCAACACAGCACCAGAGCAGAGAGCAGGTAAGGCTGAAAAGACATAAGCTGTGAGACGCTCTAAGTGTACATGTGTCATATATGCACAAAAAATACTAAGGCTGAAGAACAAATTGTGGGTTAACAAACTTTTCTGATTTCTAAGAAAAGTTCAATGGTGTCCATGAGTGAGTCCACTTTTCCTTGTGCAAATATTTTTACCAAAATCCTAAAACATTTGTCAAGGCATCTGTGCCATTTGTAATACCAAAGTAAGTAGAGGTGAGGACATTAAGCATCCAGGCAACTACTGTACTTCCTGTCATATGTAATTTGTAACAAGTTCTTGTTTGAAATCTAGAAAAACATAACTAGTAGTCTAGCTACCAGCAGCATGGATAGATCCTAGCTCATGCAATCTTCACCATCAACATCCTCATTAGCCAACAGGGAGAGTCTGGACAGACTTTTATTATTTATTTACAAGTTTTTTTTATATAGCGCCATCAGATTACAGTATGCAGTGCTTTACAGAGAATATTTTACATTCACATCAGTCCCTGCCTCAATGGAGCTACATTCTAGGTTCCCTAACGCATACATAAACACATACACTGGAGTTAATTTATTCCACAACCAATTAAACTACCAGCATGTTTTTGTAGTGTGGGAGGAAACCGGATCACCCAGAGGAAACCCATGCAGACATGGGGAGAACATATAAACTCCACACAGATAAGGCCTAGTCTGGGAATCGAACTCATGACCTAAGCGCTGTGAAACACAAGTGCTACTCACTGAGCCACCATGTTGCCCAGATACCATCACTCAATCAGAAACAGTCAGCATCAATGGAATGGTGGAGGTTTTTTTTATTGATATTGTACAAGTTTGCATCTCAGGCAGTCACTTTTAATAAAGGTTGCTAAAAATCGTCATTTGGATGCCTTTGTAGAAACTTTCAGTGGTATACTTAAGCCAACTGGTTGCTTTAACCAAACAACTCCTAATATTTTCTTTTGTGGGAACCCAAACAAACCAAGCACTTCAGCCGTAAAGTTCTTGTCGGTAAAGTGCTCGATTTGTTGATTTGTGCATGTCCTTTATGATACACAATGTATTGGTAGGAGGCCCTAAGGCATTACTTTTCATTATGGACTTTGCCCACTGTATCAGTGTAACTACTACCAGCCTGTTGCTTTATCTCCTTGGATAATTTCTAAAATTGTTTGGATATGTTTCTTTGTTCCTTATAAGGGCTGTTACTTGTTTCCACTAAATATTCCTCCAAGTTGACACAAGGTAGTAGCTTAGCAGTGATGGCTTGTGTGTTCCACAGCCGCTAGAATTAGAGTCCTTGAGCCCTTCCATGCCGCCCCCACCCCAGGACTGGCACCCTAGGTAGATGCATAGGCCTTCCTTTCCACACTACGCATTATGATCCGAGGACCCTACTTAAAATGGGAAGTTTGGATATAGCATAGGGAACTTAGCACACCCTTGCTGAAAAATTTAAATCCACCCACCCTACTGTCAGAAGCAGTGTGGATACATAATCCGTCCACAATCCAGAGGATCCAGATCCATACTTCTAGTGTGGCACGTTCATGCATTTTCTAATCCTTGTGATAAGAACATGTCCAGGGTGTTGGTATCCACTTTTTCAAAAGCGCCGTTTTCGAGACCCCATTTCCGAAGACAAAGCTGTACCGTAACTTCCTGCCCCGCCGTGGAAAGGTAAGCGACACTCTCTATTTCCACAACCCCAACGCTTATGCTAATTCTTACCCTAACCCTCCCCTTCCATGACCCTAGCCCAAACCCTACCTTCCCCGCAGCCTAACCCTGACTATCTTCCCCACAGCCTAACCCTAAGTCTCCCTTCCTTGCCACCTAACCCTAGGCCTCCCTCCCTGCCACCTAACCCTAAGCCTCCCTCCCTGCAACCTAACCCTAAGACTTCCTTTCCCACAGCCTAACCCTAAGTCTCCCCTTCACGGCTCCATCCCCTCCCCACAGCCTAACCCTAAGTCCCCCTTTCTCCCATCCATCCCCTCCCCTCAGCCTAACCCTAAAACTCCCTTCCCCACAGCCTAACCCTAAGTTTCCCTTCCCTGCCACCTAACCCTAAGCCTCCCTCCCTGCAACCTAACCCTAAGCCTCCCTCCCTGATACCTAACCCTAAGCCTCCCTCCCTGCAACCTAACCCTAAGACTCCCTTTCCCACAGCCTAACCCTAAGTCTCCCCTTCATGGCTCCATCCCCTCCCCGCAGCCTAACCCTAAGTCTCCCTTTCTCCCATCCATCCCCTCCCCTCAGCCTAACCCTAAAACTACCCTGCTACACTACATCCCATCCCCTCTCCTGCACTAACCATAGTGTCGGAAACCATCGGCAATTCATGATGGGAATTTCCCAATGCAGCCTTTTTCTAAATTACACAAAGCTGACAATTGGCTGTCAGTTGTGTATAAGTTGAAAATGGCTGTTTGCAGTCGCGAACAGAACCCACACGCCCATTACGCGGGAGTTTGGATTTGGTTCATTGTGCTGACACAAGTCAGTTGTGTGTATAATACTTTATTTTATAATACAAACAGTTTAAATGTGATTTCCCCTGAGACTGTTTCCCTGGAAAATGTCAGCCAAATTTTGTTTTATCGAATTGCAAACATATTTCTAAATAAAATTACTATAACATGAGTCAGAGATGTATGTTGTTAAAATGATAACGTCACGTAAATATCCTGACCAATTGTATCCGGTAATTAGTTGGAAGGGAGAAATAACACAAACAAAACAGTGTTTTTTTTAAACAAAGAAAATTCTCAGGTTGCATCACTATTACACAACACTCAAATGCCAAGAGCACAAATTGTAATATAAATAAATAAGTCTAACTTTGGTTTTCAAAGTATAAAATGGTGCACTCTTCAAAACTCACAGTGGAAAATAAATATTGGAGTGTATTTTTCTCAAAGGTTAGTTCTCTATATATTATTGTCCCAAATCACTGTATCAAACCCTCTTACCCACTTTGTTGCTTCCTGATTGCGGCTGATACCAGCGTCACATTCATGGTTGTCTGTCACTACTGGTCTCCACACTAGACATGGATGCCACCATGTTGGAATTGGTCAGCTGAACCAATCAGAGTGCAGGTCTCCTGATCATGTGATCCCAGCTACAAATAAGTGAGCTGGGCACTCTATTTAAACCTGCTCCACAGTCCCCTACTTGCCAGAACAACAAATATTCCTGATGAATGGCCCTGCATCTCAGTTTATAAAACAGACTTGCTACAGCACCTGTGCATTAACCAGGTTCCCGCAGTACATCTGACCAGCAAGTGCACTGTGGATTTTAGCTGCACAATCTACAACCTGCTCATTATTCTGTAAGTACTGCAAAACTGCAAGTCTACTCTGTATTCCACCAAATCTGCAAACAACAAGTCTACTTATTAACCCTATGAGTCCTGTGCACTCACCTGAGCTTCTAACTCACAAGTTCATCTCATACCCTCCAACATGACCCATTCCATTAGATACAAAATACTCTGCTCCTTGGTTTCCAACTATCAGTTACTATGGTAACCTCCTTTGTTGAACAGAAAAATAGTTTTTTAATATCAGCTCACCAGGTGAGTGACAGTTGGTAGCTCAGGTGCAGAGTGTTTGTACCTAATGGAATGGGTCATGCTGGAGGGTCTGTCATTTGTGTATACCAATTACAGTGCATACTTAGCTGAACTATCTTGCAAGCTTCTGTTGGTGCTTCTGTATCCAATTACCCTGCACAACTGTTTGTGTAGACTTTATAATTTACAGTTGCCTTTTGACTTCAAGTGGCACTGTTCCTATTGACTGATATTGCAGTTGTCTCTGAGGGGTCTGTTTACAAAGATAATTTTCATGTGATAATGGGCATTTTAATGTGATAATGTGCATTATCACCTGAAAATGAAGCTTTTGTTATTTACAAATAATGGGGTAGATCCAGAACTACGTGTGCCGTACGTTTATTCGTGGAGCGTATTTTCGTGCACGTAAGTTCGCTACACTCCCCTCGGCACACCCCTTGCACGGACGTATTTTGTCAAGATACGCTGCTCAAACCCTACCTTAACTTTTTCACACGTAACTGCGTACGTCCGCTAACGGACGTATAGACTACGTGAACGTACGCAGCTTAGCACGCCCATACTGTACACTTTAAATACCACCCCCCGCCTACTTCACGTAATTCAGACGTATTTTGGATGAACGTAAATTAGGCACGCCCACACGTAAGTATTTACGTGACACATACGTGAATGGCCCATACGTTAACAATTACG
>WWET01004467.1:63921-75665 GCA_011038615.1 Limnodynastes dumerilii | reverse complement strand
ATTTCTGGCAGAACTTGGTGCACAATAAATACATAAATACATCAACCAAAATAAGAAAAACAAACTCAAACAATATGTAACTTTAACCAAAAATTTATTTAACATGATGGTGTGATGGTGGGGGTGGTGGTGATGGTGGTGGTGGTGGCGGCCCTCCATCTCCGTCTGCGGCCCTCCTCTGCTCCCACTGTCTCCTCATCACTCGGGTGTAGGCGTTTGCAGCCCGGGTCAGCACCGAGATGGCGACAACTATGGACCTGAATTCCGGGTACAGCGGGCTTTGTCTCATGTCGTTGAAACCTAAGTTTTAAAAATGAAAGACAATAATATAAACTTATGCATTATATATCATTCTTGCTGCCTCCTGTATTTCGGCATATTATGGGGAATACTGCGGGTGAAGGATGGGAATTGTAGGCATTTTATGGGGAATACTGCGGGGGGAGGGACTGGAGAAATATTACGGGGTATACGGGGGGGGGAGGGTAACTGCAGGCATATGATGGGGAATATTGAAGGGAGCTAGAGCCACATAATGGGGAATATTGAGGGGGCTGTAGGCAAATAATTGAGAATACTAGGGCCCTCAGAGACATGGGGCCGCATTCAGAATTCCGACCTTATTGCATATAAGGCCACAGTTCACCACTATTGTATACTGCGCATGCGCAGTAATTATGCAACATAATCTAGTTTGCATGTTGCATGCAACGTAGATGGCGTTGCAACATGCAACGTACATTATGTTGCAGAATTACTGCACATACGCAGTATACAATAGCGCTTAACTGCGCCCTTATATGCAATAAGGTGGGAGTTATGAATGCGGCTCATGATGGGGATACTGATGATGGGGATAGTGAGCTAGGGCCTGATCCTGAGCTACGGCCGCTGTCGCTAGTACGGCGGCCGTAGCTCTAATGCGCATGCGCCGGGCAGATGTTGTTATGGCGTCCATAGTAGCGGCGTTGGGACGCTGTAGGGGACGTCCTCCAGCGTCCCAACGCTCACGTTACTCCTGGAGGGCGGGGGGAGGTAAGTAAATCAGGCTAAGGGGGCGGGCTAGGCGGCGATACGCTCCTGTGTGAGCGTATCGCCCCTTCCTTACGCCGGGCGAAGCTAGGGTAGCCTTCACCCGGCGTAAGGAAGGGACCATACGCCCGCACAGGGGGAGTGCCAGGGGGGAGTCAGCGATGTAACGCTGGATCTGGATCAGGCCCTTTATATCAAAGTTCCATCCTGCGGGCTTGTTATGATGGATAATGAGACCTGTCTTTATGTAACTTTAATATTTTTTAAAGTTCTGTGAATACTGTAAGAGATGGCACTATATGCAGGTATCACCTATTAAAAGCAATCGCACACCTTTTATTCCAACTGCAATTAAAAACGATATATTAAAAATTGGGTCTTAGTTTACAGTAGGCATGACAGGTAGCTGGCAAAGTGTAGAGGGGAATGTGCCATCTAAGCAGCAACTGGCCTATGCAATATGGTAGCCACTGGTCCAGCATTCATTAAGCAGTGGATCACACATACTTTCTGCCCAGAATCTCAGTTTGCTCTCAGGCCTTATCTAAAACAGATAAAAGGCCACTAAAGGAATTTGGGGCCCTGTTCAGCAATTTAGCATTTAAAGCAGTTTAGGGCCCTTCAGGCAGACCCAGGCTCCCAGTATTCCCTTCCTCTGTCTCTCAGCACAAACTAGATGAGGCCAAAATAATTAAAATGGGGGAAACATAGACTAAAGTATCCAAATAGTTAAATACAGATATGTTTGTGTCAGGTGTGAGTCCCCGGAAAGAACGGCTCTATTTCGATAGGGCCATATCCTCCCAGCCAGATTCGAACAGGCTGGGATTTCGATGAGGCATAGCAATCGATCCACGGAGCACCAAACACGGTGCTCTAAAAGGTAAGCCTGAAAACTACCCCAACCCTTCCCCTAATTCTAACCCTAACCCTCCCCTTCCATTACCCTAACCCTAACCTTCCCTTCCCCGCAGCCAGACCCTAACCCACCATTCCCCGCAGCCTGACCCTAACAGTGTACCCTGGAGAGGGTACTCACCTTTCTGGTGGTACCCTAACCCTTCCTTCCCCGCAGCCTGACCCTAACCCTGGAGAGGTTACTCACCTTTCCCGTGGTGCGGGTCCTGCGGTAGCGGTGGCGTATCCTAAAAGGAATGGGTGAGTATGCTGATCGGCATACTAACCCATTCTGAAAAAAATTCTAAAATGCAGGGGTATTCGAAATAGGGACATCCAAAAAGGAACTTTTGGATGCCCCTATTTCGGAAATCCCTTATCTATGCGGGGAATGCAACTGGTTTGTGTCTGTGTATGCTGTACTTTTTTGAGTAAAATAAACAAAAATGTAAACAATATGATTTCTGATAAATTATTATTAAAAGAATTAAAAAAAAGCTACTGCACAATATTCAAGCTTAAAAAAAGCAAAAATTTTTAATGAGATATTTCAGCTTATCTTTTAAAGCACACAGGCTGCACATCCCCATAGTAGTTGTACATTGATTCCTGACTATGATCTAATCAGCCTTTCATAGTAGAACATTAGTAGAACATTCAGGATTCTTTGCTTCCTTAAATACACGCTTCCATTAAAAGCAAATTGTTCTTTTGTGCAATGTCCATTAACCTAGAAGTGTATAGGTTGGGGGTTATTGGTGTGTATACATGGTTAAAATGTTGATGTGTTACCCTAGCAACTCTGACAACTGTTGACCCTTGAATGTCCTCGGCTGAATGATGGTGGGGCCTGAAACCACAGACAAATACCTGAATCCTGAATAGGAAGAACCATTTACAGAGGGACAGCTGCAAATGTAGACCCAGAGGCGCTACACTGCATGGCCTATGCTGATAGTTAGAGATGTTAAGCTACACATTGTCCATGTAGACCCGTTTCTCTAGCTCTTCAACCTATAAAATTATTATTATTTTTTTTTTTTGTTTGAATTTTTATTAATTTATTAACAATAAGTCATGAAAGAACATGGGATTGACTTGATTAATAATACCCCTCATTTAGGTTTATTGTTTCTAATACATTGGTTTTTGACGAATTAGAAATCACTTTAATGTTATGATACAGACACCTACAAAATGAAGCCCACAAAGTATTCCTTTTCAGGAAATTATAAAGCACCACTATATCACTATACAGCTAAATTTTTTGTGCAAATTTAGTGATATAGGGGTGGATCCGGACTTAAGTAAGTGCTTGAAGGTAGTTACTCCTGGGCTAAACCATGTTGATTGCAGGGGGAGTCAAGTTAATTGTATTCTTTGCATGCAGGGATATATCTTTGAATTGCTTACTGCACACAGATACTGACCAGATTTACTATTACACTGTTATTTAGACTTGGGATAGGAAACATCACCTCACAACTCTAATACTGTTTACAACAGATAAAATATGACTCTCCTGCAATCAACATGGTTTAGCCCAGGAGTAACTAAGTTCAAGTCTGGATCCAGCCCATACAGTATATTTCTATTGGAGTACTGTTTGCACTGTACTGGAAGTACCTACATGTCAGATCAGGAATATATCCAACTATCCAGAAGGCACATAAATCCAGGATTGCCCCTAGGAACTGATTAGGATACAACAGGACCATAATTAGTATCATAACACATGCATATAAATAAATAAACATTTTAAATATACAAAAAGAAATCATTCACAAATGTTTTTATACATATTTAGCTAAAATCAACTAAAAATAAATAATTTCTATTTAATACCAGCAATTAACAAACTGATTATGTTACCATCTTTTTCCCTCTGACATCCAAAGAATTTTATTTCAGTGAACAAAATAATAATATACTTAGATAATTTTTAGGAAGTGATGGCAATCAGGAATCTTATGAGGTGATGTGTTACAAGTGTAACTTTCACCAAAAAATATTTGAGGTCAGAAATTATACTATTAATTGTCTGCAGATCATGTACATTATTCTCTTTTGTGGTTGATTCCACAGGCTCTGTGCAAACTAGAAACAAATGCTGCTATGTTAAGTAATAAGCTACATCCTTTCCAGTTCCTCTGCCAGTCTTTGCATACTTCAGCATAATTCGTCTTCAAAGATTCCATGTTTTACTGGGGTAAGAAATACAGAATCAGGTTTCTTCAGTACTGGTGACTTCAGCAATCGTATATTGCACCTGTGGTTAAATTCATGTAAACTCCACCAAGAAATCTTGCCACAAAAAGTAATGTTGCTGTTAACTTGTAAAGCTAAATTTTTTGGTAACTAGGGTTGGACAATATTACTCCCGCCACAATAATGATTAAGACTCACAACCTGTAACACATAAAAACTTTAAAGGTAACCAATTATTTTCTCTTTATTTACTGAGACAGTGATGAAATAAATAAGTCAGAAACAACAATAATAAATAAGACAGTGATGACAACCCGTTCAGTGCAATATAGTACTGCTAATGTTAAAAGTTAGCATAAGAGTGGAGGAAAAACTGCCAAAGGTTTTTATTTATTTTACATGACAGAAAGTGGGGACAAAATGGCGGCAGGGGTGGGGGGGTGGTTCACCTTAGTGCATTGCCTTACCCTAAGACCTGTTCTTTTATAGTTTTTTTTATAGTGGCCCAGGAACAGGGACATTGGTGTTTATAAACCATGGGGACCAAATTCTATGAAATGCTGCGCCATATTCAGAGATCCGTCAGTGAAAGGTTCGCAATTATATGAACGAATGTAGCAAGGCAACACCCCTGACACTCCCCTCACACGGACGGGTTTGAGGGTGACTTACGAGTGCCTCGAGCGCCCTTATCTTTAAGTGTGCATTTCCGTGCATATAATATTTCAGTACGTGCTAATCTAACTAACCGTGCCCTCAAATGGTCATTTAAATGCCTCCCCCCACCCACTTTCACGTATCTTTCTCCGGCCGGATTACAACCACGCCCCTCCATACATATGTTCTCAAGTGCGATTCACAAGTCCGTGTCTAATAGACTTCCGTGTGTAAAATCAACGTAGATTGCGTAAATTTTGTTACTATGCATGCGCAGTTCATCCGAACCTAAAAATATGCACGGAAGTCCCTGCAAAAACGGATTTCTGAATACAGCCCACTGATAGGATGTCATTCTGCAAACTCAGTAAATATACCAAAAAGCTGAAGTATGCAGTTTTGTTAATAAGCAGAGATCATGATAGAGGGCCTGTCAATTTCAATTTCTTGGCAATGGCTAATTTGGCATCAATAAATATATGCCATATCAGTTTAGCTATGTGCTTATCAGTGTCTGGGATATGATATCGAGTAGATCATGAAGAAGAACCACTGTGAGAACGTGGCGTAGAGTTTTATTGAGACAAAGTACAATATGTTATAGATTTTATAGTTTGTTTATTTAGTCGTCACATTATTAGATGCTTTGGCTATCTAGTGTAGCATGAAGACCCAATCCTCCTCGTTTAGGGGTATACCCAGGTCACTCTCCAAGTCTTCTCATAAGATTTGTGATTAGGGGTATCTGGAGCTAGAACAGAGTGGTAGATCACAGAAAAGTTTCCCCTTTAGCACATACATCATGGATACATAGACTCTCAAACATGGTACACTCGCAGAGTTCAACACTGGGACTGACTAAAACTACAAATTTGCATATGTTGGTAGCTAAGTCTGAAGTAAATGGAAGGTCAATGGGCCTGATCCAGAGCTACGAAATTGTCCGATTTCGAGCGAGCGTACGACCGTTTTGAGCGTATAACCGTACGAAAATACGCATTGCGCATGCTCAGTATGACAACTTCCGGTCGGCTGGACGACATGAGCGGATAGCGGGCGTATTGTGAGCGAAGTGTTCGCTCGAGGGGCGTGCGTTCAGTACGACGATCGCCTGGACGCTCGTTTGTTCAGTACGACGTTCGCCTGGGCGCTCGTTTTACTACACGGAGGTGGGGATAGCCATTTAAATTGTACAGTATGGGCGTGCTAAGCCCGTACGCTCAGCGTATTCAGTGCGAAAATTTGTACGGCCGACGGTAGTACCTAGTGTAGGGTTTAGCCGCCGTAAGCAGGTACTTTTCAATGGGAGTGTCATGGGCGTGTAGGTTTATACGCCCGGGCGATCGTACGCTTCCGACCATCGGACGACACCGTCGTAGCTCTGGATCAGGCCCAATGAGGCTTGGACTGCCCTGCAGAACTCGGGAACCCAAGGAAGATTACGCTGTATTCACTTGGCAAATTGAGACTCAATATCAACTCACTTTTTAAACCCTAGAGTCGAATAACAAGAAATAACATGGCTTAAATAAACTGCATGGTAATAGTTATAGAGCTGTGGCAGTATTTGATTGGTCATTTCATCCAGGATGGATCTCTGTAATCTCAGCCTCTTCCTGGTCTAAATAAAGTATGACCACAAAACTTGTAGGTAAGTAAGGATGTCTAGAATGGTGAGATGGGCTGGAATAGATACAGGACTCTAGGGAGATGGTTCATTTTAATAACTTTGATTCTCCCAATCCAAGAAGTATAATGAATTTACCACTTGCACAGATCAGCCATAAATACTTTAATTAGGAGGCTTAAGATGGCTTCATATAACTGGGAGTATTATTTATTGATGACTAGCCTAAAATATTTAATTCCCTGGGGGTGTGATTAGAATTGATATTTGTATATGACGATACTCAAAATATACTGAGGAATGTGCAGGACCTGACCCTCTGACTTGGATTTATTTGCTTTATAACCTAACAGGGATCCATAGTGCAGGAATAATAGAAAACACTTAAGACTGCACGATGTAATGATTGTAGCAAAATAAAACCACTCAAGAAGAGTTCTGTCCGCTCAATATAAAGATATATATAGGACAGAAAAATATAGCATACTAATAAGCACTAACAGTAAACACACAAAGTTAGACCAAAGGACATAAATGCGTAAAGTAAAACCAGAACTAAGAATCAGCATACTCTATTCTCATTGGGCCGTATTCCCAGATACGTTTTTGCGTCTGATTGTGTGCGTATTTTTAAGAGCGGATTAACTGCGCATGCGCAGTAACTTTTACCACACTAATTGCGTAGTATTTACGCACGTAAGTACTTTAGGTCTGGACTTGAGAATCGCATTTGGGGAAATACTTACAGAGGGGCGTGGTTGTTTTTCGTACGTTTGAAGTTACGTGAAAGTGAGCATGGGGGGAGTTTGAATGGGCTTTTTAAGGCGTGGTTAGTAAAATCCGCACGTACGGATGTAGCATACACGCGTAAGTACACACGTAGAGTTAAGGGTGCCCTATGGAGGCATAAGTCACTGAAAAACCGGCTGTGCTAGGGTAGTGTCATGGGTGTTGCCCTGCTACGTGCGTGCGTAAAAACGTAGTAAACATACATCTGTGAATCCAGTTCATTGTCATTATAAAAGTCCCAAAAAGATTTCTCTGTCTTTAATTCTTTTGCTGCTTTTCCTTCTTTTAACCTTAATCTTTGTATATAATCACTGTAAGGGAATGTGAGCGCTCCCCATCCCCATACATTGCACAAAGTAGCAAAGAGAAGTAAAAACCTTGTGATTAAAAATGAACACAATTAAATAACTAGAGGAAACAAGATAATAAAAACAATAAAACATGAAAAAACCCTGATCTTCCTATATTGTGTGAAGCAAAGGATACACTTTGATCACAGCAAATTTACCATCCCTGTACACTATTATTGACCATAAAGAAGGGATAGAAGTAGTAATATTTTTTTCTGGAATAATCATCTCTAAATCAAGACATGATTACATTTCTTTTAGAAAGTATTGATTACATTTTAACAAATAGCTATTTCTGTTTAAATGGGGAATATTTACAAACTGGAGGAACAGCCATGGGGACCAAGTTTGCCCCTTGCTACGCTAACTTATTCTTCACACACTGCAAAAAAATGTTGGTAGGTACATAGAGGATGTGTTTTTTATTTGGGGAGGTACAGAGGAGGAGTTATATTCCTACTGGTACCTAAGTCTAATACTGTGTCATTCATATGCCAATATAGTAAGTAGTTTAGAAAAAATGAGAGTACAGTATAACTAATAAGCACTGGCACATCCTACAAAATTATTCTGAATTAAAAAGTATATTAATACTTTTCCCATTTTCATCTACAATAGAGGCCAAATATAGGAAAACAAATAGTCAGAAGCACATTGGTTACAAGTATCTCCAGGGCTCACAGATTATACAGATGGGGCAACAGATGGGTCTTAAGCATCTAGGAAGGGCCACAGAATTGTATGTAAAGAGGGCCCATATATATCTAGAAGATAGATAGAAATAAAGAAAGTACTGTACTGATGTCCACTCCTAAAAGAGTGAGACCTGACCTAAAGAGACCTGTCACGACCCTGACCTCTCCTGAGGCCTTTGTGGCTTATCTGGAACCCAAGGGGTTAATCACGATAGCTACCTGGTATGTTCGACAATGACTAATATCCCTTGTCCCCCCCAAATATGACTTATTACTAATTACCTGCCACCACCAAGACTATTCATAGAAGGTCTTATGTACTCCTTTACATAAATCTAACACAATCATACTTTATCAGAATTATCATAAACTCAGAATGATCCCTTCTGTTACCAGTAAGTAGCATTTAATAACCAAGCTGGTCTGACACGTGAGTCCAAGAACACAGAGACATGAACTTATTGATTGATATTTAATTTGATAAGAATCACAATGATTAGTTGTGACTGGAACTGTAACTGTAAAATTGACATACAACATGCATAACAGTTTCTTATAAAATAAAAAGGGGACAACACAGAAAGACTTACGCAAAGATATTTCCTGCCTGGGATTAGCAGAATACTTATATGGAACATTTCCTTAGTTACAAGATCAAAAAAAATTTCTCTCCAATTGCCCCCAACTTGGGAAAAGGAGATCTGGCTTTTTATGACCCCCAATATCCTGAAGGCCATTTATGCTATCTACTTTCCTCTCATCCTAAAAGAATACCCCCCCAAACCAGATCATACAACAGAACTAGGCCAGAACAATAGAAGAAGATGCCAGGCAAGGTCAAAAGTTCAATTCATATTTCTTACATACTGGTTTATATACAAGATTTTCTGACATATTCTGACAAGACCTAATTCCAGGAAAATTCCTCGAGCTGTCATGTATTTGGGGCATAAATATTGCCAAATGTAACTTGAGGTCTGTTCTTACTTTTAACCATTATGAGAGGACCCATGAAGAAGGCTAGCATCCCTATTTCTCTTGGAGGATGGACAAGAGTAGAAGAAGACTGGACATTTTTAGATCCCTGAGACCACAAGGTTGTTGTTATATCCTGTTCCTTTCTGCATTTGGCTATTGTCCCAGGGGCAATATCCTGAATTATTTGAACTTTAGCAGGTGGGGGTAAATTAGAAGGTGCGGCGGGTAAATTAGGGTTAGGCTGTGACGGATGTGGCAGGTATAAGGTTAGGGACACGGATGGTTATGGTTAGGCTTTGGAGCATGGATGGTTAGGGCTAGGTTGCAGGGCATGGAGTTTTAGGGCAAGAAGGGAAAGTGTTAGGCTACGGGAAACAAAGGGTTATGAGGAGGTTAGGTAAAAAAAACCTACCTTTCGAAAGATGATTCATTGTGACTCAAGGAGTTGCATCACCGCTGCTTTCTACAATGGAGACTGTATTCTATAGACTTTTTCACTTTTAGAGATGGGAACCCAGCATTTGTATAACTCATAGCTGACGACTCTCCCGAAATTCAGGCTGTTCTCCCGGTATCCCGGGAGAGCCGGCAAATCTCCTGCAAGGGACTTGAGGCTCGTGGTTTCCATGAAACCACGGCCTCAAGTCCTCCCCCTGCCTGGCAACACTAGTTTACTTGATGATGCTAAGCCCCACCCCCATCCCTATGAAACACCGAAAGGGGTAAATGATAGTCAAGGGGCAGACTGAATGATGCAATTTGCATAAATAGCGCTGTTAAGCCCCACTCCCTTTCTGCATCTTTGGCTTCCCTCCAGGATCTCCAGGAGGGAAGATTTTAAAAGTCAGCAACCCTGGTATAACTTAATCAAATGATTGCCATTTACTTACTTATGTATCAAAGTACAATATTGGCTTTTTGGTTATAGAGAAAAACAAATAGCACAAAATATAAGTAGAATTACATTAAATATAGGAATTCTCAACTTTTTTTCCCCCTTCCCTGTCCCTAACAAGCAAGAAATTTCCCCATTGAGTCACATACCATGAGTCTGCTTACTTTCTGCACGGGCAATTTATGAAACACAGTACTTGTTTTTCTTCACAGATAAACGCTATGTCTGCATAATCCCTCAGCTATATGCTCTGACCTGTTTCTCTATAGGTCATTGCAAAGGGCTGCTTCATAATAAACATGCCTTTTACTGTATGTGGAGTATTCACTTCAACCAAGTTTACCTCATGTTCATCCATTTTCTGCTTATGTTAATACGTAGGAGGTGGCAGTGTGCTGACTCACACAATAGACTATTTGTAAAACTTTATATGGCAGATTCCTTTTTAACAGATGTAAGTGTAAAACTTACGGTAAAGCAAATATTATGTAAATGTGTATCTCTGTGGTAAAACTAACACGATACTAACACTTAAAATACCTGTTTTAATAAACTGGATAACAAAAGAGTGCATGGTATTAAAAGTGTTACGTGACCTACCTTCCTTTCAGGTGTGGACATGAGGTAGGTGAGGGTGCCTGGAAAATGTTATTTATTATCAGTTTGCTGTTGGAGAGGAGAGCGCTCTGTAAGCTGTCTCCTCCTCTATTCTAATGTCTGTTCTAGTGGCTGCTGTAGTGTCTGCTCTAGTGTAGGCTGCTGCAGGAGGAGGAGTTAGATGACATCAACTTCCTGTTTGTCTTTTAAACTGCCCTGACGGGACCTGTTCCTCTGCTAGTTGAAGTTAGTCACTGAACTGCACAGAAGTTCATAGTCAGCTCATAGTCTCCTCACAGAGAGTAACCCTTTGCCTGTATACAGATAAATACAGCCTGTGCCTGCATACCTGTCAAGCTTCTGTTTAACTTTATCCCTGCTGTACTGTAAGTTCCTGTTGGTGCAGAACCACAATCTACATTGCTGAATGCATTAACCCCTTGTGTACCAGAACTGCATTCGGAGGCCGAACTAGCGAGTTGTGGGCCCAGGAGCAAAAAATATGCTTTGGCCCCGATGATATCCCAAGTAACCCGGTGGGGAGCTTCGGCGGTGGGGTGATGGCGGCTGTGGGCCCTTGTATCTTGCTCTCTATTGAATAAACCTAGAATCTGGTTAAGTGCATATGTGTGGACTACAATCCTTATCCAACATCTGCTGTCAGCTATCTTGTACCGCAAGACTCTGCCAATATTTGCCACATCAATTACACAGAGGCGTGACTAGGCTTGCTGGAGCCCAGGGCAAGTGAAAATAATGCGCCTCCACCCGTTTAAAAAAATTATAAAAATGTAATTACAGCGTCCGCTTTCACCTGGGTGTCCATCAGCGCTTGCCCTATAAAACTCACCCTAGTTACACCCCTGCAATTACATTATTAAATGCTGCCTACTTTTGTAAAGCAGTGTGTAAAGGTAATGATGATACCATTGCAATGGACTGCATGTAGACATTTTATTGTAAAATAACAAATCTTGGTGTAACCATAGGCTGTTAATGGGAGGAAAAAATGGCATTCC